>JABUQX010054997.1:27500-85000 GCA_015478945.1 Trachelipus rathkii
ATTTTTGGTTAGTCTTAAAGATTAAATTGCATAAATTACACCTATATATATATATATATATATATATACTATATATATATATAAGTAACTAACAACTATATAATATATATAAACATAATTACACGAATACAACAATATAGTAAAAAACTAACCAAGCATTAGTCACTAGATAACTATTATATACTACAACTACTAATAAATAATTATATAGTAAAATATAAATATAAAATATAAACCCAAAAAATATAAATTTAAGGAACGATCGTAGGACCTAATAAACAAAAAAGAAATTGGATCGTAAGAAGCTATTACTATAAAAGATAATATATTACATAGGGTACTATCATATCAAGACTACTATATAAATGTACACCTATATTATATATTATATATACTATATATATATATTAGATATTTAATATTAATAAGTATATATATTCTTCTCCTCTCTTCCCCTTCGCTCTATCTATCGTATCTTACTCTCCCATTCTTCTCTCTATACGTTCTTCTTACTTCTTCTTCTTCTAAAAAGTCTACATTCTTTTCTTCTTCAGCTGAAATGACCTAAACCACACATTTTAATTTCATCAGAATTTACCAGCCGGTTCCGATAGTTAAATATTATATATAATTAATAAATAATAATAAACTATACATAAGGCACGTTTTTGGATGTTTAATACAATAGTTAACAAAAACTAATAAAATCCAAAAAAAATATATATATTATAATTATATAGTAAATATAATAACAATAAATAAAATAATACTAACTATATAAAAGTATATATATATATATATATAATAATAGTATTATTACTCAATATTGCAATCTTAGAAGGCCTTCCTCTCTCTCTCTTCTTTTATATATTAATAAAATTATATATATAATAAAATATACTACTAAAGTTCAAATGATCATAAATGGCACAACCATAGATAATAATAATAAAAACCAAAGTATATATAGAAAAAATATATAAATAGACGAAAAATGTATGGATACTATTACTAAAATATAAATTAACTTTAACAAATATCAGATAACACCTAAAAACGAAAATATATCGGTCTTACATATTAAAATCGATATATCGTATACATAAAAAAAACTTATCTAAAACTGGTATTTATCATTTATAAATTCCTAGATATAGTAGTAAAATATATATATATATATATATTATAATATATATATATATATAATATATATTATATAATACTATATATATTATATATAATATAAAATCATAATAATATATATAATAATAATAAATAATAAATTAATAATGAAATAATAATAATAAGATAATAATACATAATTAATTTAATAGAATAGATAATAATAAATAATGGTGAAAATAAACAAGGTCATTTCTTATATCTTATAATAAAGAGAGAAATGTAGACCAATTTTAATAGGCATAAAAACGAATTTTATTGGCTAATATCAAGGTATTTGCTAATTATCATATTAATATCTTCAAAGTTTTGTCATTCAAGAAACAATTAAATGTATATATTTTAAATTTTTAAATAAAAAAAAACGCAAGTGTAATTTATTGATAACCTAGAAAAAGAAAAAAAAACACACTCTTCAAAAAAAAGTTAATATAATCACGAATGTAGTAATAGTGATAAATATTACTGTTCTATAAAAATTTCTCTCACGCTTCTTTCGGGAAAAAAAGCACGAGCATGTCACCGATGTTTTATTCAAATATTGAAATAAATTATCATAAAATAAATTGCAATAGATTCCACCACATTTTTTTTATTTTATCCATTAATCTGTGCTATATGGCTGTTATGTAATATATTCTCTCATATGATCAATTTACGCAAAAAAAATTAAGAGGAATATTACCGTAACTGTAACGAAAAAATCTTTGTGGAAGATCGAATAAGTTTCTAGATAAGTAAAACTATCGATGCATAAAGCACGAAGGAAGCACCGAGTATAGGAGTCGCCTCTATACATATATAAAAATATTATATATACATATATCATATATATATATATATATACTAAATATATATAGATAATTTAGTATATAATATATATATATATAAATATATCATACTAAAATCAATTTATAATTATAAATATATAATAAAAATTAACAAATAAAGTATAATCTGAATTATGCATATTGTTATTTTATATCAAACTAACTTAAAGATAAAATAAAGTATATATATACATAAATAATAATAATATTAATAATTATATATATAAATAAATATTAATATATAATAAATATAATATACTAATATATATATTATATATATATACTATTATATAACTATATAACAATATATATAAATATATATAATATAATATAAATAAATAAAATATGAATATAATATATATAATAATATATATCATATAAACTAGTAGAGATATATATAAACAATTATAAAAATATATAAATATATAATAATAATATAAAATATATATAGTATAATAAATATGATATATAATAAATATATTAATAATATAATATAATAACTAAAATATATAATAAATATTAATTATAATATATAATATATATAATTTAATAAATATTAAAGAACACATAAATTTAACTAAAAATATACTACTATGCAATGAAAAATACTAGAAAATAATAGTTAATAATTACTCACAAATCAATATTATAAATAATAATATACTCCATAATATAATATAATATATATCAATAACATAAAAAACTAAATATACCTATATATGTACTAACCTAATAATAACAAACAACGAAAACGTATAGTATATTACTAATTATATTATATATATATATCAATAATATATTAAATATTAAATACATATATATATATATATATATATATATATATATAATATATATACAATTATATTGAATAATAATTAATATTATCTATAATAATATAAATATAGATAATATATATATTATATATACTATATATAATAATATTATATATATATTATATATATAGCTATAATTATATATATATTACTAATATAATATAATAATATATATTATATATAATATAATTATAATGCAGTATCAATATTATCTAATTCAAATTAATACAAAGGACAAGTGAAATGGAAACGTCTCATTAAGGGAAGTCCTTATACACTTATATCAATATGAATACTCCAGGAATTGAGGTGATAGAACAATTTCTAAAAAAATGTCACATTTAAAAGAAGAAACTTCCCGTTATCAAATTCTCGATCCACCATTTTTTTTTCCCCCTTTCCTCTTCTCTCTAATTATATAAACAAAAGAAGAACGCATCGGAGAGTTGCAAAACGCCGTTTTGCACAAACTCTCCAAATTTATGGGATAGAGGTTCTATGGGAACATATAATATTAAAATATAATATATATAATAAATATATAATATACATAATAGTAATTAAAAAATACCAAAACAAATAATTAAAAAATAAATACACTACTAATACTATAAAACACGATGCAATACCTTTATATACTACCTAAATAAAATATATATATACTACTACACTACATAATAAAATATTATATGATTATATATACTACTAATACTACATTATTAATTATATATAACTAAAGTATATATATATTAATATTTATATTTATAAACTTTTAGGCTTTATTAAATTATCTTAATGTAGAAAACAATTTCACGAACAAACACCGAAACTTCGATTTAAGTTTAATTATCACTTCCTTATTGGAAAACTATAACAACAATAAGTAATAACCAAAAAATACTATATACTCATACCTAAATATACTGAACTACACTATACTAATATAATTAAATACAATATGTCGATATTTGATTGGAGTGAGCATAATACAAATAAAAAGATATTTTTAATAAATATATAATAAACATAATATTTAAAATATATATAGATATAGATATTATATATAATAAATACATATCTAAAAAACTACTATAATATCTCAAGTATAAATATATATATATATATATATATGAATATATATATAAATATTAATAGTATTATATATATATATATATATTACTATTAATATTATATATATATATAATCCAAACTAAAGTAATATACTATATACTATGATATAATAACACATTTCACTATAATATTATAATAATAATATAATATATACATTAACACATATATGATACTTATATACCATATTAACTAAAATATAATAATAAATATATATATATATATATATATATAGTAAGTAATATATATATATAATAAATATACTAATAAATAAATATATAAAATATAAGAAACTAAATAAAAATATACTATACAATATATATAATAATATATAGCAATGATAATAATAAATACTAAAACTCACAAACTTATATATATACTATAAATAAAAAAACCATAAGGCTATAACATCATATTATTATTATAAAAACTCATTTTAAAATCATATGATTATGTACCAGATATAAAAATCAATATTATAATTAATGATAATATAAACACTATAATATAAAATAGTAAATAACTCTAGATGGTCCAGTAAATAAAAATAAAAATGTCATAATTTATATTACCTAACTTATAAATACAAATAAGATATTAATATATTGGTGTACTATAATAACTCACCAAATTATACTATATATAGGCTATCTCACTAATATATATACTATAGTATATAATCACCTTGTATATATGCATATACTAATAATAATAGTGTAGTATTGTGTATATTGATATATATTATAGAGTAGTATCAAAATATAAAAGTTTTGTTTGTAGAGAAAAAATAGATTTTTTTATCTAAAATTTCATCATGGAAATTAAATTTGGTTTGAACCCAATTTCTATTTTTTTAATTACAAAAATGGGAATGATTCATTGCATATATGCAATTGCAATAAATATGTAAAATAAAATAAATATAAAATCATGATGGAGATGTACGAATGATATTTGGATAAAGAACTATCATCGAGTTTGGAAGTTCAAATAAACTTATTATAATAAAGTGAATAATACGAATATTTGTGCAGGTGAAATTGGTTGACATACTTAATCATTAATAATAACAAGGAAATTTAAATTAAAATTTCTAAATTAAGTAATAATAATAAATAATAATCATAACTCATAATATAAATAAATAAATTAAGTAATAATGAAAGTCCACATACAATAATAGCCGTATAAAAATTAAATTTCCGAGATAATAAGAAGAATAAGAATTTATCAAAATTAAATCTTATTTCAAAATATTAGAGTCCAAATTCGATGCCATGCTATGCATGAATGATGACACCACTGGAAACGTACAAATGCATGGATCAAGTCTAACCGTATCATGATGTAAGCTGACTCAGAAGGCAAATATGATTTTCCAAAAATTTGTAGATGTCTTGTACTATATGTCAAGTTTCTTCACAAATAATTTTCTTTTCATGAGTAGGGAAATATTTCTAGATCAGCTTCAACCTTAATCTACAAATAAATCCACTCTGCACTTCTGTGAAGCACCTCAGTCATCTTGTGGGTATAATGAGATAGTGGTATTATAAGAGACTAGCCTAAACTTAGGCAGAAACTAATCAGCTATTGATCATAAGCATTCTAGAGACTTCATCGAGGCTTTAAGTTTAATCTTTTGATCTAGTCATAATTTTACAAATGCCTTCAAATTATATTTTTTATTAAATGATTTCTTTGATGAACAACTTAATAATTTTATTCTTTTATCTATTCAGAAATATAATAAATATATATAATATATATAGATGAATATTTTAGTAAAATACTAAAGTAAAAATACCTAAGAAACACCCTAGTCATAATAGGCTATAATAATACCTATTCTATATATTAATATTAGCAAAACAATAATCAACTACAGCTCATAATAAATATGTTATGATAAATATTTAAACCTAATCACACACATATATATATTATATTATAAAATACACAACGCAATAATAAAAGCCTAATTAAAGTTATAAAACTAGTAAAGTGTCGCCTCACCCTATATAATTATCCACCACTATATACATATGAATACTTCCACCGTCCAAGAATTAAAGATGTAAGTTGATTATGAGATGAAAGGCTCCCAATTACTTGAAAGTATCTAACACTATACAGAATGTTAAAATCTAATTCACAGGTTTACCAACCTCAGCACCGTCTGAACCCTATATTTGTATAACTCAAACAAAATAAAAATCAATTTGAATAATAATATTTTAGTTATTAAGATACAATTCTCATTAATATTTCGGAAAAATCTAGTTAAGGTAATTTAAAACGTTATAAGAGAATCATTGTTGAATGGCGCAAAAACAGAACAAATCTATTTCAGACAAAACGAAACGTCGTTGAAATAGTCTTTTTACATTTGGACCAAGAATTTAGTTCATCCAAAATATCTCATATATTACCTCATTTATTCTATCATATATATAATAAATCATTATATTGTATATTAACTAATATATAAAAAATAATATAAAATATTAAAAAATATATAAAAAATATACAATAATTATAAATGGTATTAAATATTATATACCATATTATATATATATAAATATATACTATATAAATGATCTTATATATAATATTATTATTAATTATAAGTATAAAATATTATTATATGCATAGTATTATATATATTTATTATATCTATATTATATTATATATTTATATATTTATATTATTTATGTTAATATTATATCTATCCATACCTAACCTAATCTATATATATTTCATCATTATGTATAGCCTTTATGGCAAATTTCATCTATTCTCTTCTGAAAGAAGATAGAAAAAACTAAGGTAAAAAATCCCCTCCCAGAGGGTTGCAAAAACTATTTCATCCCATTTTAGTGCAACGTGTTTCCTAATTAAAATGGTTATCCATGGTTTCAACACAGAGCTATAGAGCTATTTAACAACCTCAGAAAAAATAAACTATACAGTACGGACACCCAAGCTGTACAATAACTAAGATTTATGTAGAGACAAGATACTTATCCTACTGCGAGCGACCAGATAGAAATTATTACAAGACTAGACCACAACCAAAGAAACAAATTGAAGAAAGCAAAGGCTAAGAATAATTTCTTGGAAGCGTAACTACCTTTTTTAATGCTTGAGTCAAAATTTTGATTACAGTTAGCTTAATCATTAGGATTTTCAAAGTGTAAATAAAAGGTTATCTTACATCAAGAGTTTCATTAGGAATTTTATCAATTCTTTCCAAATTTTAATTAAAGTAATCAATGAATATGAAACGTATTTATTAATGGAAATGAAGGTGCTGCAATATCTTATGAAATTATCTTAGAGAATTATTTAAACTAACTTTTAAAAATATATACCAAAACCTAAGGGAAGAGTCTGAAACAAAATTTATACGATGAAAGACTTAGATTAAGAACTTCTTTACAAATCCATGTGAGCTTACTGAGACATGTGAAGTTAGATATTTATCTCAGGTAACCTAACATATATTCAATTATGATAAAAACCCAGGATCCTGTTCATGAAACTAAATGGCATCACTCTGCTAAAAAATTAACCGATAATGGCTGAAATAATGTAAATTTAGAGGTCTCGCAAAATATTTCAATGAAGTAGAACAGGTAAAAAAATATTTGCTAGCCTAATTCAGTCGAGGTCAATAAGAATGCATAACAAAAATTTAAACCATTAATTAAAAAAATAATTTATACACTATTACCCAATTCATTGAATTGACAGTCATTCTGGAAATTACAAGTATGCTTTTGATCTTCTCCGCACAGCAGGTAAACTCAATCTGAACTTATCTTTCAAAGAGAAATGTTAAAATCGATAAAATTATTTTTTATTTAATTATATGAAATAAGTGGAAGGTTTTTGACCCCCAAACCTGAATTCGCGTAAAAAAAAATTAAATATAGACTAAATAAATAAAATTAAATAAATAAAAAAATAATAATATAAATAAAATAATAATAAAATAACCCTAATAAATTAACAAAAATCACACTAATAATAATAATCCCAATAAATAATAATTAATAATAATAATAATTAATACATAATCCATAATAACTAATAAAATATAATAAAATAAATAAAATAATATTTCATGATGTGTTTCTATTCAAGTTTAACATCTCCGTAGGGTCTGATTCTTCAATGAATTAAACTTACTAATGGCATAAAATAAACAAAAAAGAGAGAAAAAAAAAAAAAAATTATATTTAATTAAATAAATCATTGTTGTAAATGAGAGAGTGAATTGAATCAAAAAAGAAATAACAGCGGCGACCAATCCACAGTATTATTGGTACTAACACATTTACCACCATTTTATGTGGAGTCACAAAGAGTCCTGAAGGAAGATAACTTATAAAATCCCAAACTAAAAAAAATCAATATCACACCACCCACACACTAAAAAAAAACCGCGAGCACACAACAAACACACACACACACGACACACAACAAAAATATATAATATATAATATATAATATGATATATGGATATATATTATATATAATATAATATATATAATAATATATTAATATATAATATTATAATATAAATAATATATAATATAAAATACATAAATTACTTATATTTTATATATATATAGATAATATATAAATTATATATATGTTACATATAATAAATATATATATATTATATATATAATATATATATATATATAATATAAATATATAAATATATTATCAATATATAGTTATTATATATTATATATATATTATATATATAATATAATATATGATATATATATATAATCTTACTTCTTTCGTTGGCCAGTTGTTTTAAAATTATCGATAACTGGGGAGTAAGGTGAATGGCATATAAACATTGGCAAAGAAAGGTGAGAGAATACGACAAATGTCCAAACAAGAAGAAATTACTGAAACTCATAATACTTACCATTAATTAGTGAAAAAAAAATCACCGCAGCCAAAATTCCACGCTAGAGCTTCATTAAAGGGACCGCGACGCCCATCACTCATGATAAAATAGTCAATATAAAAGGGTTTCATCCACCGCTGCCCAGGTGGTAACTACACAACCATGCCCCCATCACAAACCCACGCCAATTCTCTCCTATCAATTAGCACTTTATTCTCGCACTCTGCCAAACTCACTCTGTCGTCTCCTGTCAGAATAAATCGTTTCACCGACTCGATCCAACTTTCTCTTCGAGGTCTGACCCAGCCGGTTTGGTTGTCCCAACACACTCACCAACTATACATACATCCGCTTAACAACGACTATCATTCATCGCTTTGCACAATGGACCAGAAACCATTCTCCAAACATACTTTCATTATACTTCTCTTCATTTACACCCATTTGATCACACACTACACAACTCTAATAAGTTCTTTTCCTCATTTTTAATTAAAATTTCTTCTCACAACAATAGCAATGGTACCTAAAGAGATTGGTCCAATAACAGAACACAATTCGAACTTTAGATCATATACATCTTCATTCCAGGACCAGATCGTGCACTACCAATACAATAAACATCAAAAGCGACAAGAAGCACAACATACCCTATGAGTAAGTATCCCTTGAGACGCACTCAAGAACTTAGTCCACAGTTACAATTCACCAACGAATATTAAAATGCACCAAGGTGCAAACCTTCATTGCCATTCACAAAAAACTTTCCTACTACACTCTCACTGCATCATCCAGTTCTTTCTACATCCAACACAATAACACCTAAAATATAAATTAACCATCAGAACTTGCTCCAGTCTGCTCACCAAATCTAAAACAATAACATACACAAACTGGAAGACTTCTCACTCCACAGGCATACCTTACCTCTTATCTAAGCTTATCTTTCAAAACCCCTTCCTTTTAACAACCCTACCAATACTCTCTCTACGCCAATCCTTCTCAAAGACTCTGCTGTCAGATTACGCCACATCAGAACCAATCATCCGAAATATTAAATAGTAGGGCACCCTCCACTCAATCTCCATTCTCCATCATTCTAACACCATTTCCTGCCGACCCCACCTCTAATTCTTTCTATTTTACTATATTGAGTTACAGTAAATTAAAGAATAACCCAATATTTAATATCCACAACCCCTGTCCTCACTCCGCTATTATAATACGAATAAACCAAATTAACCATTGACAATACCATTGAATATTCATTAGCAACACGCAAAACTGATACACTAATTGTACAAATACATTA
Source organism: Trachelipus rathkii (assembly GCA_015478945.1). Taxonomy (NCBI): domain Eukaryota; kingdom Metazoa; phylum Arthropoda; class Malacostraca; order Isopoda; family Trachelipodidae; genus Trachelipus; species Trachelipus rathkii. The sequence continues at coordinate 37,719 of JABUQX010054997.1, forward strand.
CTTCCGTCTCCGAATTCCAATTCAGAAGAGAGTCCTACCAGTCCACCACACACAAATCCATCCCAATCACTAATCACGCTGCCATAAAGCTTCACCTAACCCTTAAACAATCCGAGATACAATAAACGCCTTCTCGCACATCCATAAAAGACCATAAATAACTTAATTGTAATTCTTCTTTTTCCATCATTTTCTAACAAATCATATCTTTTTTATATGTTAAAAGACCTATTTGATCCAAAATCCTCTACCACTCCTAAGCGCACCTTTTGTTCTTCACCAACAGTCCTTCAGTCAAGTCGGAAACGCACTCTTTTCGCCCAACCAATGCCAGCATACATCTATAAACCTTCCGACAACATCAATAATAACTTTACCCCTTCCCCTATTGATAGTCTACAGTTCCCGCTAGATTCTCCCTTACCTGTATTACAAGAGAAGGTTACCTATTACACACTCTCCTCACAAATCCTTGATCACTAATTACAACCCCTCAATAAACGCTCTTTAAATTACAGAATGAACATACCAAACCAATCAATCACCTCTCGCCTCCGTTCTTGATATCAAATTTCACCAAGTAATTTCAATAACTAAATACTCAACGCGAAAGTAAAAACCTCTATAAACAACAACATATCTCTTAACAACTTTCTCACACTCCCCTAAACTCCCATTACACCATCCATCACAATTACTAATAACCTCATCCCCAAAATAACAACGATTACCCTTCCCTAATGTACCATCGAAACCCACCACACATCACTAAACACCGTCAAATTCACCATGTACTTGTTAAATATAGTAGACCAGAAATTATTCGAAGTTTATTCATTTCCAACGCACGGTCCCCTAAACACATCCCCATCAATCAGTTATCAAAAGCAACCATCGCCTATTCATTTTCTAAAGCAAGAATTCCCCTTATTCTCAATCTTAACCTTCGCGAACTTCCTTCCAGACAGAGTTAACTACTACTGATATTTCTGCAGCTATTCCATTTCATACCTCTTATACAAAAACTGGTTCATTTACCTCTTTGATCTTTCCCTTCGTATATGGACCTTTCAAGTATTTTCTTTTTACAGTTTTAATTAAAACATCTTCTTTTGAAACTTCATCATTATGGCTTATTAGTACATATCTTCAAACCGACGCTTGAATCTTTTACCTAATATAACAGCTGATTCAACAAATTTCAATTCTCAACCCATCGCTTAGTTAAACATTCTAACTCCTCTTTACCACATCCAACACTTCTTTCATATAGCAAACTAACGTAAACAATTTGCTTCCTTCATTTGCCCCCAGATTAAGTCAGTATCAAACTTGTAATTCACATTCCAAACCGACTTTAACTAGGTCGAGCTGCTAGACTTAACATGACTTATCCTTATTGTATCTTGCTCACTCAAACTTCTCACTCTTTAATGTAGTTACCTACTTCCTTTCGATATCACAACTTCCTCTCCATCCAAAGCCTCACTAACTTAATATTTACACATGATAGAGACACATAATGATTCACGATAACCCATTCCTATAAACCCCTGCACCTGATTTACATCCAAACATCTACTTCATACATCTACCTTCTTCACCAACAACAAAATCAATCATACATTTTACTTTCCACTATCTTACCATCTCTACCTACACCAACTCTAGAATATACTTATTGGATACTCTTTGATGTTTAACAAGAAGAACTTACTTACACACACCAATACCTCATCTCTTCACAGAAATCAATCACCTTAACACCATTCTCATTTTCTACCGCCACCCCAAAACCACCTAGCTGTTATACCATGCCCTTTATTATTATCACCATATCCAACCATATAGGTCCCCCAAACACATATCAATCTGAAGCTACCTAGCTACACCCATTCCAAACAGGAACATCATTCAGATTATCCCAAAAAAATCCAGTACTCTCATTAACCGGCTTTTACCCTTTGAGATGGGACCCCTGACGTCACAACCAAACACATACCTTGAACCTTTTCAAACATAAATTTTGAACAAACACATGAGAATATACTAGGAACATACACACACCACACAAAGAATTCTACCCATAGCTTAAATGTGTACCCAGGATTCATACATCATCAACGAATCGCATTCCTTCATCCTCCCCCAACATCTCTCGTTACTCTCTTCCACACCAAAGCAAGCGAAATACATTGTCACCACCCACCACATCCAATATCCACCTTTTCCTATTCATCTCTTGTTTACTAGTCCCACCACCGCGAGCAATCAATATGATTGCCTTTACTAAAGTACATCCAATCACCTCCGCCTTGCTCCTCAACATTTTATTTCCTTCTGACATTCCACTGCTACCCACTACGATTCACAACAAAATTTTCGGCCGAAAATCCCGACAAAGGTCGCTGTTTTACGAGCCGATCACGTACACTCCATGCCATGCATCAGACATCCTAGCAAAGATAGGTGTTGACAGTGGCTAGCCAACCAAAACACCACGCCCCTTAGTCGACTCTACGAACCACGACGGACATTACGATCGTGGGCAAATTCTTTCATCCCCGCACACAGGGAGAAAAAGTAGTGATTCGCTGTCTGAAGGGTGTTTCTAGATAGGTTTAGGGCCTCCTAGTTTTTGTTACAATAATATTAGTATGAATATGTGGATTAAATGTGTGAAGTATCAGTAATATGTTGCCTGGAGGAATGAGATGTAAGTAAAGAAATTATGAAAACGGCAAAGAGAGAAAGACGCAACCATGTAAAAATGGGAGGTAAATTCTATGCTCGAGTATGCGATGTACTCTCCCTCAATAATAATACTAATATATATAATATATATATATAATATATATAATATATGATATAATAATATATAAATATATATAATAACTCATAATAATAATATATATTATAATAATTGATATATTCTGCATAACTTTATAAATCTATACTGTTAAGAACTCTGAAATAATATATATATAATAATAAATAATCATATAATAATAATAATATAATGAATAATAATCTACCTTATTAATAATTATGGTAAGGTAAAAATACAAACTAAGAATACAACTTAAGTAAATAATAATAATAAAAATTATAAGGAAATAATCATAATATTTTTTTTTTTTTTGAAATAATTAATAATAATGAAATAATAAATAATTAATAAAATAATATAAATAATAGTTATTCTATGTAATTGTGAACGTATAGCAGTTAGAGTTTAAAAGATGATTTCGGAACCGTTGAAATTGTTCAACTGAAAAGCAGGAAGGTACAACTGCAATAATGTCATCAACGTACAACTCATTGATCCTATCAAGCCAAGTGTCAGTAAACGCAGCGTTTCAAACGCTGATGTATAAGAAGTGCCTGATAATATTCAGTTAGCGTTAGAAACTGCAGAGTTTAAGAACGCTTGTATAGAAGTTGCTTTCAGATATCATTCAGGGCGTATTCAGAAAACCGCGGGCTTAAAACGACTGATGCTATAGAAGTTGCCTTGACTAATTCAGCTGGCGATCACGAAAAACGCAGCGTAATTAAAAACGCTTGTATAGAAGGGAATTGCCCTTGATGGTAATTCACGTTGGCGTCAGAAGCGTCAGCGTTATAAGAACGCTTATATAGAAGTTGCTTGAATTACTTCAGCTGCTGATCAGAAACGCACGACGTTTAAAACGCTCATATAGTTTCAACATAGTATTACTCATTGATCAATTCAGCTGGCGTCAGAAACGAAGCGTTTAAAACGCTTGTATAGAAGTTGCCTTGATGTTTATTTAGTTTTCATGTCAGAAGCGCAGCGTTATAAAGAGCTTATATAAGAAGTTGCTTATTGATCTATTCAGCTGGCGTCAGAAACGAAGCGTTTAAAACGCTTGTATAGAAGTTGCCTTGCTGTTTATGTTGAGGTAAAATTTTTAACATCCACGGATGCGGATTCGAACTTTTATTTATTTATACACCCGAACAGATGCTGATGCGAATCTTAAGATAGTCTAAATGCGGATGCGGATCTTTATAAGTTTGCGGATGTGGATAGCGCGACATCAGTAATAATAACAACTCCGGGTGGAATTATATATTTATCAAACATAAATTATAAAGAAAAACAAATATAAAAAATTATAAACAAATAAAGACAAATAAAAACACAAATAAAGAAATAATTAAAGACAAATTAAATCCCAACTAAAAACAAATAAATCCAAAATTAAACAACAAATAAAACCAGCTACTAAAAATACAAACAGCTCCTGAAAAAAACAAAGAATTTTAATTCTTTTGTTTTCTAAATTCTTAAATCCTTCCACTGATTTTCCTTTATTTTGGTTCCTTTGAATACGGAATTTGCCGAGGGCTGTCATTAAATATTGCCTCAAGGAATAATAATATAATATATATATATATATATATATATATATATATCTTTATATAATATATAATATTTCTAAATGTAATATATAATATATACTATATATATATAAATATAATAATATATATATATATATATATATATATGCGGCAGAATGACCAACATAAACTAAAACATTATTAAGATTTAATAGCAGAATAGGTTCGGGTGATTATTCTATAACTCATCCTCAAGGTTTATAATTTAATGAATCAAATAATATAAAAATTTTAAATATAAATAGCTATTATATTAATCTAGCAATATATATAAGTATAAAGAAGAAAATAAATAAAGTATATAAATACAGTAAAAAGGTTCAACAAAATGAAATCATTTCATTCCAAAATTAGAAAACTTTCTAAAATGGATGTTTTATTTTAGTTTGGTTCCGTGTGCCAAATATATAATGATTATAATATTTGGAAATTGGGCTGTCGGCCACTTCGGCGTTATCAAAAATTGAAAAATTAGCATCCTTTGGAGAGAATGTGACTTTTCTGCTGAAAAAGGAGGGTGGAGATGGTATAATTTATCTAAAGTTCTAAAGGAGATAACTTCATGTTCGGCAAACATGGTAAAAAAGACAAGGAATTGTCTTTCCTCTGTAGGTGGTCTCACAATCACCACACTTATATATGTATATGACCGACGAGCATAATGAGAATTGTAGCTTTTCTTTAAAGGAGAACAATTTTTCAAGTTAGTTAACGCTAGTGAACTTAATTTGAGGGAAATTTCTAATCAATATGCCTTCTAGTTTTCGTTTCAGTTCATATCTCAGTCTTATATATATATATTATATACTATATATTTATATATATATTATATTCAGTTATTTTTTCTTTATGTATTTATATATATACAGAGATGTACATATATACTGAATATAGTTATATAATATTATATGATATAGTACACTATGATACTATATAGCATTATAATACACAATACTCAGCCTAGTATAATATATAGTATATAATAATATACTATATACTATACCCTATATAAAATATAATATATATATATATAGTTCACATATATTATATATCATGCATGAAGCCTACTAAATATATCATTTATATAGGATATATTATATATATACCCTATATATTACTATATCCCTATATATATATATATATATATATATACTATATATATATATTATATATATATAGAATATATATATATAATATATATAGTATATATAATATATATAATATATATATATTATTAATAATATATATTATATATAATAATATATATAATATATAGATTATATAATATATACTATAATATAATATAAATATTATTTATATTATATAATTAATATATATAATATATATATGCGTGTGAACAAATAAACTGTGTGTGTTATCGGTTTTGTGGCTAGCCAGTTAATGAAAATTATAATTCTTCCTTCAATAAGGTGCCACATCGTTTAATCGCCAGATTTTGTGTTTTAGAGAAAACTGATTTTTAAAATATCCATATAAGAACTCCAAGTCTTTAAAAAGAAACTTATTGTGCATGCTAGAAATTATAAATGAAATGTCTCACCTTCAAAATATAGTTATGTATATAGTTGTTCATTCAATATTACTATTTGTCCTAAAAATAGGACTTATTTAATAAAAATTTAACAAAAAACAGAAAAAAAGTTGCAGCAAAAGGTCCTCCGAAAAATTGGCGTTTCATCCACGATTACAGGGCGTTTTAGTCAGCCAATTGGCATGACTACAAATACGACAAACAATTGATATAAATCGCTTATTTACTGAGACTAATTTACAATGAGACTTGCACCATAATCTTTCTACCCTACAAAGGAAATTTCATTTGAGATAAAAGTTAAAATATAGATTTCTTCACAAGGTGCAAACTTTGAACCTTCATTATAGAGTTCAAAGAGTACAAATTTCTTAAAGACTACTGAAGCTAATTAATTTGGGATTCTTTTTGCTAACGTTTACATTTAAAATTGAATTTTATCTTCTGTATTTTTTCAGGATAGGTTTTAAAGATTGTTTAGACACTTTTTGTCTATTTGCTACATTCATTTTCTATAATTTCACAATCTACACCTAAACCGTGTTACATGCTGTTCATCTGAGGCTTCTTGCTTAATTACTTAAGTATACAAATTACAACCGAAACAAATCCTGAGAGAAGGAGGAATTAAAATGCCCGTGGAAATTCCGTCTTTGTCTGTTGGGATTCTTGCCCAACAGACAACGATGGAATTCCTGTAGGAATACTGAGAGAGGATAGTCCCACGGGACGAGTGTTGACGTGTGTTTGTGTATGTATGTCTGTGTGTATATGAGTATGTAAGGTTAAGTGTATAATTAGTTTTCTATTGGAATAACAGGAAAGTTGTTTCTAATTAAGTAAACAAGGCTTAGTATGGAATTAAATTGAAAAAGCTAATTATAATGACGCTACGTCGCTCCTAAAATTAACACTTTAATTAATGCTGTTATCTTAGTATTTATAAAATCTTGGGAATGCGGCGGCGCCCGACGAAAACGGAACTCACCTGAAACGATTTCACATATTAATTTGGGTGTAAAAAAAAAGTACTTGAAAAGAAGCAAATTTCAGATTATTATTATTATTATTATTATTATTATTATTATTATTAATTATTTTATTATTATTATTATTTTATTATTTAATTATTATTAATTATTAATTATTTTATTATATTATTTTTATTATGATTTTATATTATAATTCATTATTATTATTAATTGCTTACTTTCATATATATTATATTATTATTAAGTATTATTATTATATATTATATTATTATTATTATTATTAATAAAATATATTATATAAGTAGTAAAGTACAGTCAAAAAGTGAGTAGTTAGTCAGTATTGTAGTAGTAGTAAAAATAGTAGTCAGGTAGTAGTAGTAGTAGTCTAGTGAGTAGTAAGTAGATCAGTAGTAAGTCAGTAGTTAGTAAGTAGTAGTTAGCATTTTTACTAATATCAGTTTAGAAATGGATAATAACTATTCTGCTTTAAGTTTTTATTACTTCCCCCTTAATGTAAATTGAAACTGAATTTTAGAGAAACAAATTATTTATTTGAAATGAAAACTACATTAAAAAAAATTACAGAAACAGTCAGCCATCCATCTCACAAATATGTATAAAAATAAATAAAAAACTAAAATATAATTACAAACAAATGATCTAGTCTATTAGGAATATTTAAAGAAATTATAGGTTTAAAATTCGAAGAATAAAGTTAATTAGGGTGGGGACTGATAGACCCCTTGAGACAGGCCTCTTTCGTCAGCGTTTCGAACAAGACATCGTTTTAAAAATCAATATTACAGGCAATATTTTATTGTATTTGTTAAAAGAAATATTTGTGAGCAACAATTAAAACTTCGTATCTCCTCTATTTTACCCCATAATTTGTTTTATTAATTCTCCGCTTCAACTCGTCTAGAGGGGTAATGTATTAACAGCTTCCCAGAGTTGTAATTCAAAGTTTAAGGTAAAGTGGAGGTACTGCACCTATAACTGGTACACCGGAGGAACGAGCGGGTCGGTGACATTAGCTAGTTGAAAAACTATTCTGAACTTTGTTTGTGAACTGTTAGGTGAAATCGGGCAATATATCTAAAATGCATACAAGATTATTTGACAGGAGATGAAAAATGAATTAAGTATAAAGATAAGAATAATTCAAAAAAATAATTAATAAAATAAGAATCAGAGTAAAAAAAAATAAATAATAATATTATAAATAAGTATATTAATGAGTGAATAAATAACAATAATGAGATAAAGATAATAATAAATAAAATGAAAAAGTAGAGAATAAAATAAAATAAATCAAGAAATAAAAGATAAAATAAGGTAAAAAATATCGCAATGTCATATATAAGAGCAGGAAAGTTATAGATGGACAAAAAAAATCAACAAGATAGCAAAAAATAAGAATAATAAAGTCATAATAATGAATAACAATAATAAAAATAAATAAATAATTAATATATCATAAAAACTGAATCTGAATTAAAAAAGTATAATAAAATAATAAAATAATAGAAATAATAAAATATAATAGAAACCAGAAAATAATAAAAAAAGTAATTATAATAAAATAGAAGTGAAAATAATAACAATATAATAATAATCAATAACGTAAAGAAATACACTCTAATAATAAATAATAATAATAATAATTATTAATGGGAAATAAAATGGGAAAACTCCTAAGTATTCAATTGATTTATTAGATATATAAATATTATTATATTGATATATTATTATTAATTATTATTCCTATAAATTTATATTATTATTATTAATATCCCTTTATATTATTATAATATTAATCATATTATTATTATATCAGATTGATTATATATCTAATTATATATATTATTAATTATTTATTATTAATATATCTATCTATTATATTTATTACTATATAATTTTTTATCATATATTATTGATTATAATATTAATAAATATTATTGAAATAATCATGAACTTATTAAATTCTAAATTATTAACAAAAATTATTTAAATTATTAAATTTATTATATTATAATTATTATTAATATTATTTAATATTGGAATTTTACTCTTTTATATAATTATTAAGTTAAATTTTATTATTATTAATTATAATATATTAATTATAATTAATTTTTATTTATTATTAATATATAATCATAATAAATTTATTATTATTATATATTATGTAAATTAAAGTTCATAATATATATATTATTATTATATTTATTAATATTAATTAAAATCTATTATAACATTATTAAATATATTAACTTATGTAATTATATCATAATATTATTATTATTATTAGTTAATGTATGTAATATTAATTTATTATTATATTATTATTTTATTAATTATTACTTATTGATTTACATGTTTACTGAAGCTTAACTAAATAATCAATCATTCAGTAATTCATATATCATATTCATCATTCTATATTATATTCAATCATGGATTCAATCAATTTCAATTCACACAAGATCAGTATTGCATATTCACATAATTCATATTCAATATATCAATTCATTTATAGAACAGTATTACATCAGTCTAATATTATTATTATTAAATTATTCATTATATATTAATTATTGTATTTTATTATTCATATTAATTATTAATTATTATTATTTATTTTTTTATTATTAAATTAATTATTATTATTATAATAATTTATTATCAAATTGTTAGATATTATCGTAATATGAAGAGAAAGACTTAAAAGAAAATGATCTGTATGACAAAATAAGTACCTTAAAAACGGATCAATTAAAATTAATTAATATCATACCTTTCATTGTATAATATTTTTTAATTATTAATTAAAAGAAATAGAAAAATTAAATTTCTTTTTTTTTAAATCGTTGAATTATCATCATCTTTAGCGATTTAATAAGTATAAAAATGAAAGTTCAAAAAAAAAATGGAATAATAAATTTCAGAGGGAATTATTGATAGTTGTGTAGTACTTTCTTTTCTGATGTATAAAATTCCAATGGAAGACCAAGAGGAAAACACGATACATTTGAGAGAAACGAAGAGTAAAAGAGACAAGAAAGGAGACGAGAGAGCGAGAGAAGAACGACCCAGTAGAAGAGAAAGAAGAGGAGAGAGAAGAGAAAGAAAAAAAGAAATCGATAAGCTCGTAAAGACGAAAATAACAGAGTCCCAATAAATTGTTGGGAGTTTTTTGTCAGCAAGAAAATATAAATTACAAGGACGAACCCAAATCTACTCACCAAAATAAGGAACAAGTACTCATAGGTGTACTGCTAAATAGGCTATATAGATCAAAATACTATAACTAAAATCACTCACCTCAACCTATACGACATATATATAATATCAATAATAACATATAAAATACCAATCACTAACAAAACACACAATCACTAACTAATATACTAATACTAATAACTGCTAATAATTACTGTCATACTTATTCTATGATATTAAAACTTTAGAACAACTTCTCCTTCTATCAACAAAGTGACTAAATAAATAAATAAACTATACGATATAAAAATATATTCATATATACATTTTCCAAGACTTAATATATTTTTATATATAATATTAATAAATAAAAATATATTACTAAGCAATATCGAATAAAAAATATAATTAAAAATAAATTAATAGATAAAATTATAATTATAATAATATTATATATATTAATATAAATTATATATATTATAATAAATAATTAGTTAAATAAAATATAATATATATATATAATATATATATAAAATGATATATATAAATATATCAAAAGAGCATAAAAATCTTACAAAAATTACGTTGAATAAGAAAAAATGAATAAGATTATATTTAAAAATATAATAATTAATAGTCAGATAGTAAAGGCAAATAATTTTTAGCGCTATAAGATATAAAAATAATTTATATATATTGATATAATAAGATATAAATAATAATAATATATATATATATATAATAATATATTAAATAATATATAATAATATATTATATATAATAAAATATTGTGTCATATTCAAATAGGCAAAAACTGTAAAAAATGAATGATTATAAATTTATACACCATCTCAATATTCGCCAATACAACAAGTAATACTCTTAAACTTTTTTATATTCTGAGGCCGGGGAGGGAGCAAGAAAGACTGGGAGAGAGGGAGGGCCACAAAGCGATAGTCATAAGCTAGCAAGGTCAGGAGCGAAGGAGGAAGAACCATAAGAGATAAAAGGCTAAGTAAAAGGGGGGTAAAAAGCGAAGTAACACCATAACGGTAAGTAATAAGAACGACAATACCCCATAAGAAAGAATTTCAGACAGGACAAATAATTAACAGGAGATCACCGAAGAAGAATTAGAGAGAGAAGCAGTATGACGGATGTACGTGACCGCACAAGAGACGACATTTTAGAGCAGTAATGAAGCTCCTAAAATAAAAATAAATTATAGGGAAAAAAATCCTTTACCTCATTCATGGCGGAGTGATCTTAACTTTAATTATTTAATGGGTTATTTATAGAAGAAGGTAACTAGTAATAAGAACACGAAGTGAACGAGAGAAGAGGAGGAAAGAGAACCAGGAAGGGGGAAAAAGCAGGGGCAAAGGGCAGGGAGTCAAATCCAAGATATGACAACTCAAATAGAAAAAGAAATACAGAATAAGGGGATAATTAAGGAATGTAGAGTGGGAACGAGGGGGGGGCTGTGGGCGAGAGGGGCAACGATTCATGATAAGAGGGATGGGTAAGCAGATCAGGAGGGGCGGGCTGTTGAAACAAAGGTAAGCAAGGGGGGGAGCGGAGGGGGATAATAGAGAGGACGGGCGGAGAAGACAGAACCCTTTGACCGGGATCTAATAGCAGATTTCATGCATGAGAGAGGAGAGATGATACTGAGATTATATATATGAGGATATGAAGAGTAAGATTAGAGGAGGATAAGAAAGAGAGGAGAAGATAAATAAGAGAGTAATAGATGTATATATAATGAAGGAAGATACTTTCCATCATCAACTAAACAGATGTTCATTATAATCGCGATCAAGATAGAAGATAATGCAACACTGGAAGCTTGAACTTTACCCGATTCTTACGCAAATACTGATAAGATACTCTGACGCCAGATTCAATCAAATAAAAAATAGAAAGAAGAAATACGATAGAAGAATTAGTGCTATAAGTAGAGAAGAATATAAAAAAATAAAGGTAAAGTTTAGTGAGAGAGAGCGAGAGAGGAGAGAGAGATGAGAGTGAGGAGAAAATAGGAATTATTAAAGACATCAGACTATAAAATATTAAATGTATATATATACGATATAATAAAATTAATATAGAGTATATCTATATATATACTATAATAGTTATGTACACATAAAAGAAGATAACCACTGAATGAATATAATTAATAACTTATTATTTAAATAAAATTAATGAGGTTATGATATTTTCATTAATTAAAATAAATTGTTTAAGGTATATGTAAAAATTAGTGTAAAAGATTTAAATTACTCATTCAGGAGCTATTTCAACTGCCGCCATTAAACAAACTCCTCTTATCGTGGGAGATTTGATTTATGAAAAGAGATAATAATTAGAAGAAGAGGTATTAAAGGAATAATTGAAGAACTAGAGAATGGTAATAACTGGGATCAGGAGGTATTGATTTGGGTGAGTAGATGAGAGATATGACAATAATGCAGAGCTTTACCATATTTATTGATTCAAACTTTACTCGACCAATTCAGCGATGATTAAAATATACAATTACTCTTTCAAAGCAAGAGCAGGTTCATACTAGAAACTGTTGCAGTATCTTTCACGTAATATTTACATAAGAATTAGGTGAATATGATATAACAGGCACAGATACATTTTTACTGATATAAGACTCTTTGAGTTAAACATAATTTTTACCTCTCCTTTTAGATCTTCGTCACTGTTTAAAACTTTTTATTACCAATGATCTAAAAATAATATTTTAGTAAATAATAAATGTCTCTGCACAATATAGAAATATAGGTGCTAAATGATTTAATTCGTTTATAGTTGTTATGTTCCCTCATAATAATAAAAAAAATTATTGAAAAGATTGAACTTCGTCAGACAATTAAGACTCCATAATGCGCCATTTTGAATTTTATGTATCTTTTTTCTTTTTTGATGAATTATAATGCGACATTCTGATTATATTTATGACAAAATATAGTAAGGAGAGCGAAATATGATTGAATTGTGAAGCGATGGATTATTGGAGGATACATTAAGAAGAGTGAGTTAAGCATTACTAATTATATTTGAGGATAGACAATACTTTTTTAAATAATTTAAATGAAATGTTGAAAGATACATAACGGAAGTGTCTTGGAAATGTAACAAAAAGAAAAAGATGAATAACAATAGAGATAGAGATAGAAGACGACGAGAGAATTGAAGTAAAAGAATGAGATAGAAATCCCCAACTGTCTCTTTGTGGAGTAAAATATTAAGATAGCGGAAAAGTGTAGTAATATTTTACAATGAGGTATAAGTGATGAAGTAAGAGAGAGAAAATGGAAAAGTTGATTGACTAAATGCGATTTTCCGAAAAGCGTGATTTCAATGGACGTAGGTGGTGACACGACAGATGGCCGTACCAAGTTGGAACACAACACGAGGGCGTTGTAATAGTGTAAAAATAGAGGCATCACTGGCAACATGCACTAAATCACATCATCGGTGTATTTAATTGTGTTTTTGTGTAGTGAAGGAATCAAACCCATTTCATGTTACTCGAGAATGAAAGTGTAGAAGGATGATGAGAAGATGAGACCAAACCTCATTTAACCAATACGATATTGGAAGAGCAAACTACAGAAGGAGTGGAGATATAATGAAGAGTGGAAATGAACGAAGGGTTCATTTAAACAATTCATACATTGGGAAGAAAACAATTGGGTATGTAATGTTCTAATGACAATAGCTTCAGAATATTGTAAGAGAGTTTTTCTTCCTTTTGGAACTTAGTGAACAATTAGGAATATTCATTATCGATTGATGTAACACTGCCAAAGCGGATAACAAGTAATCTGAGAGTGAGGGACAGAACAACAAGATCACGAACAGCAGACCAACACTTCCATAACAAGACCGTGCGGTACACTCAAATATATAATCCCACATATAATGTTTTTACATGAAATTGAGGAACTCAAAAATGGTAGACCAGAGTGAGCCCGAAAGTTGACTCAAGCTGCAAAGGCGAGGATTATTACGGTGAAAGTCGAATCTAGCTCAACGATACACACACGTATCCTCAACACCAAGAAAATGATAATAGAATATTAGATAATAGTGTATATAGCCACTAAAATAGAGGTGGAGAATAAAATGCGAAGTAATTTCTATTTAACAAATAGGTGAAGTATATTGTATGTATCTATTAAATCCCACATTCATGTGTAGCCCCCCACTAATCTATCTAAAATTCACAATTACTACACAGTAAATACACAATCAGTAGTCATTTGCAATTTGAGAACACTACTATAATAATACCTATATTAATATAGCAGTCTAGATGTTATATCAAATAATGTAATATATACTACCTATTTCAATAAAAAACATAATTAAATATTTTTGATAATTACAATAAAATAGAGAAAATAAATATTTATACTTTAGCTTCAATAGATGAGAAACGCAGATTAATAAAAGTGTATCCAAGACATTTTCAAAATTCCATAAACTATCACTTCATAATAAGAACATGATATAAGAGTGTACTATTGTTCTGACTAGTAGCCAAATAAAATTAAGAACCGTCAGTTAGCTCAAAAATACAAAATATCAAAAAAAAAAACATATAGATATTACTTGTAATACAATCCACCATATATACATACAATGTTTCACACCGTAACTGTACTTTACTTATGTAGATGATTACGAAATATTATTATTGTATCTAATTACTAATTATATAGAAAACTATCGACCACTTGATATTATATAAATGCATTAGTTTAACATGAAAGAAATTAATAATATTAAAAAATAATATAAGTTAATATATTTTCATATGAAAATACAGAAAAAATTATTATCAAACAATGCTACCTATAATAAAAGATAACACGTATAGAGTAAAGTCTAATATGAGTATGACCTATATAGTAAGTATAGAGTACACCGTACGTAGTAGTAGTTGTAGTATTATATTTAATATCATTTGTAAAAGAAGTAAAACGACTTAAAATTTTATCTTTAACCCCAAAAAAATCCTTCTTCTACCGAAATTTATATCAATTCTTCAGATTTGAATCTCATACTTTGAAATATAGATTATTCAACAATTATCCAAAAAAAATCTTCTAAAATTCTCTAAGTCTTCTCTAGTAATTAAATTACAATTTTTTGTTAAATTCTCCTCTCGCTATAATCATTTTCATTTATTGGATTTTTGGATTTCAGAAATTCTGGTTCATCCTCGTTCATCCTCGTTCATCCTCGTTCATACCTGTATACGATTTTATGGATAATTTAGTATTTCCTTGTAACCCTTCATTATTTTATTTACCAATAACTGGCGCATAATAATCTCTTATATATATTTCCATTAAAAAGAGAGTCGTTTCTTTATTTTGATGTTAAAGTTATTACTTTGAAAACATTCAATTTGTCTATAAATTCCCTTCTTCTGGGGAGGAAAATATAGCGAAAGTTCTTAGTCAGTATCATTAGTATATTATTTATTTTTTGCATTATTTGAGAATGAATAAATAAGGTATTCCTTAATCATTTCCGTCCACCATTCAATCAGTCATATAGGTCATTCTAAATATTATTATATCTTTAAATTCCCTACCTTTCAAATGACAACAGAGAAAAGAATATCATTAAATAAATTTAACATCTTGCAATTTTTTTTTTCATAATTTTTTTTTACATTTTTGCGAATTCCTTCAAAAACAAGCCATATAAGTTAAAATTTAATAGTATTATTATAATCCTACAAAGGAACTTGGCGAATAAATCTATCAAAGCTTTCAAAAAGCAATTAAATATTGATTTTCCTTAATACCACTCCCTTTAATACTTTGAAAACTCATAATTACTCATAACTTTCACGTAAGCCATAAATTAATACTATTACCTATCATAATTATTGTATATTAATAAAAATAATAGGAAATATTTAGCGAGAAAAGTATTAATTTTTCAATAAAGAAGAATTTGAATTAACATAGAGATGGAGTGACTCGCTTGTATAAAAAAATCATGCAACAATTTCTAAAGTGAAACACAATATAGATTTATATAAAAAAAAGGAAAGTTATTGCAGCAGAAACAATTAAATGTATATATATATACCGCTATACGCTACTCTCGTAGCTTTTAACACTTTAAGCCTTATGTTCGTGGTGCGTGATGCTAACGTAATTTCTTATTCAGGTTCAATACTAAATAATTATACTTTAATATTTACCGTGAGGGTGAGGCTTGGTTCGTGTTTGCCTTGCGTATATTATGATCGGTACTTCTAATGACTAACTACGCTAGTGCGCCGTGACTAATAACCGCAGCGTAAGTACTAAGCCCCCGCGCGCAGAACGCATGGTAATATAATAATATATTTATAATATATATATATATATATACTCCGAAATCTAAGATAAATATATATATATATATATATTATGTAACCTCAAAAGGTCCAAAGAGGACTAAATGAAGTAGACGGCGCTTGACCATACACGGTTCCTGGCCATGCTGTGAGTGGCACCAAAATAGGACGTTATTCTATATAGTCAGTAACTTTTATTGGGGAGGTGAGCGGTATTAAGAAGTAATTTCTTCAACAGGGACACGGATGAAGAGAGAGAGAGAGAGAGAGAGAGAGAGAGAGAGAGAGAGGAGAGAGAGAGAGAGATAAAACAATGACAAGGTAAGTGTCAAAATACTATATTGAACATATAACACAGCCAGCTACTGCTGTTCATGGCTATTTAATTAACTTTCTTTTAATTTCTGGGATCAATACTAGAGAACTGGTAGCGTCCTTAATTAAAGTGACGACCTTGTTATATGAGAAAGAGGTTAAAATCTCCTAGGAAAATGCCTGTATAAAAATGATATGGTGTCCATCTAAGAGATCAAGAGACTAAATTACTAACTTAGTTTATTTTCTGTTTTTTTACTAAGAGATGATATATTTGCTTTTGTCCGAAATCTTATTTTTATAACTGATTGTTGAGCAGATGAAGGTAACACTAATGCCCATCACATATTGTCAATATTGTAGTGCAGCAGTAACGTCAATAATTCAAGTTAAGTGCTTATCAGAACTTTTAATATTCAGGTTTAAGAAATAACCAATGATCAGTGCTAATATCAGTACAAAAATCTTAAAAGATATAGATGAGGGCAAGGGCAGTACTAAGGTCCATAAATGTTTTACCAAGAATGCAGTCATGGAAATTGTGTTTTTATTAAAAACACTCTCTCACCTAGAGGATATTGATTCCTATAGTTGTGTTTAACCTCTGCAGACTAAAAAACCTCAGATTGTTTACGTTTTTACTAATTACAAAGACTAATAACTCAATTGGAGAACGTATAGGCGGGCATGTCCTATACCAGAGGGGGTCCACTCCTCATCATATCTCCAAGTCGGCAGCTTGCACATTCAGGGGTCTGTGGAATTGCAACGGCTCTTTTAACGCCTCTTTCATCGTGGCTAATTTAGGTTTTACTTAACTTTTTACTCAGTATATATATATATCCTTAAGGTAGTTAATAAGTAAAAATCATGTTTTTTACTTACCCCCTAGAGTAACGTAAATGAACTTATAGTAAATTAGCTACTGTGTGGTGAATTAGTAGGTACCCTACCCTCTCACACTCACTATCTATCTAATGGTACGCAATCACGTTTCATTTCGTTCTTATATATACGTGATACTATATAAACGGTTTATACTGATATTCCTTAAACTTCCTTTAGGGTATACGTAATAAAATAACGTGTTTTATTATAACTACCACCAAGCGTAAAGACCGTAATGGTGCAAGCTCTATGTGTGGTATATGTATATGGGGTTCCTCTATTATACCCCTCAATCACACCTATATATACTCTGATACTCAGTACTATAGATATATATTTTAAGCGTCTTTATACTGTCACTAAACATATATTTTAATTTTTTGTTTATTATTATTTACGGTTAAATAGACTTTTATATATATATATATGGTGTGTGTTGGTGTGTGTGTGTTAGTGATGTATGTTGTGTGTGTATGTAGTTGTGTGTGTGTGTTGTGTATTAATTGTTAAACAAACCAATGACAAAATCATATAAAGACAGATGAGACAAGAGATAGCAATGATATAAAACAGTATAGGGATATATATTATATAAATATATATATATATATATATATATATATATACTATATATATATATATATATATATTATATATATAAATTATAAAATATATATATATATAATATATATATATATATATATTTTTATATATATTTAATTAATATTTTATATATAATATATATATATATATAATTATATATATATATATATATTATATTAATTTACTATATATATATTATATTATATGAATATATATTATATATATATATATTAATATATTATATAATATAATATATTTATAAATTATATATTATTATTAATATATTAATATATTATAATATTAATATAATAATATATATTATATATATATATATTTAATATATATATAAGTTATATATATATATAAAATATTATTATTATAATATACATTTAATATTAAGTTATATTATATATGATATATATATATATATATATATTATATAATATATATATGATATATATATAATATAATTATATATATAATTATATATATAATATGAAGTGAATAAAAGAAGTCTCACTCATTGTGATTGTGGTTTAGGTGAGTGGTGCTTTATACGAGGTTTTGATATGTATCTTTTCAGTATTCGGTGATAGGGTAGTTTAGGAGTTCCTAGCTGGAATGTGATGAGATAGAAAATTCGGGTGTGTGTGGTATTTAGTTTGTGTAGTGCTCTCGATAAAGAAGTGGTATTAGTGAATTAGGAAAGGATAAAATAGGTTGAAAGTAGCAAAAAAACTTTTTGCTTTATCTACGTTACTGTAGCAAAGACCTCCCTAGTTATAACTTTTATACGTAGATTTATAATATTTAATTTATTTGAAAAATTTGTACAATTGCGAAAGTTTTTTTGTTTTTCAAAGAATACTTGTCAAATTTTCAATAAAACAATGTCTCGTTTGTTTCTTAGCACACCCTCTCATAACTAATGCAGTAAAAGGCAAATACTAGACCATGAGCTTGTTTAAAATTCCTGAAATAATAATAATAATCGATAATGAGTCACCCACCAATATAATAGAGGTGCAGTGAAACTCAACATCACTAATAACTTACATGATTTCCAATAAGCATTAATAATGAGTTATTTATTATACATGGTGGGCTTTAATAGATAATAATACTAGTTTTTAACTTAAATATAAAATAAATAATAACATAATACTGGTTTTTTATCAGTTTATTTAGAGTACTACTAAGTATATTTAAAATTTAACATATTGGCATGATTAGTAATGTAAAGTAAGTAGTAATGTTAGTAATTAAGTATGTAGATAAGTTGAAGTAAGTATAAATTAGTAAAGTGTAGTAATGTAAAGTAAAAGAAATTCAAATGTGAAGGAGACATGATAAGACGCGATAGTAAATATAGTACATAAATAATCATACCAAAACCTGAGAATGAATAATAATAATCTAATATATAATAAACTCCATAACAGAATACAATTCACCAAAATACTCACATAACCACAACTCAACTAATGTACTCAGACATCCAAAATAATAATAACAATCAACATAACAAACTACATCCACAACAACACCACAATGAGGATACAATCACAAAATACACAATACAACAATAACAACAATAACAAACATACAACAACTACACAAAAACTACAAAAAAACATTAATGAAAAATTTTCATATAAAATTATTCAACTGAATCTTATAATCATAAATATATACGGCACCCATTCACACTTTTCAGTGTAGTTTTAATTAAATAAGGCTTTAAATATAGTAATAGCTAATACCCTGAATCATAACGTATTTATCTCAACTCCTATTAAATTTTAATTCTAATAATTAAGATATAAAATGATCAAAATAAAAAATAAATATTATAATATAAGTCACAACTTAATAATTTTATAATAATAATATATGTAATTTAAATGATTATAACTGAGAATACATAATATATATTATAGTAAAACATAACGTTATTACTGAGACCCATATAAGAACTTTTAAACAAAGATATTAGATGCATTAAAATAGCCCCACTCATAGCTAATGTGTACCATCACAACCTACTTCTCATTTTCAATCGATTCCATAGCATTTAATACATGCTTATTATGCTTTAAAGTCACAATCTGTTTGTATTCAATTAATAATCATATCCATAATTTTTCATTCGAAATATAAACTAGTAATAATTATAATAGATTCTTCTACACTAATAATAATATACTAGCAGAGGAGATACTTGAACACTAGAGTGAAAGTTAATTAAATACAATGAATACTCCTATGTTACATCAAACATTAAACAAGAATTGGTTCAGCGGCCGTATGACATTAACAATGGTAGCTGAGATAATGATGAGTGGTAGTAATAGCAGTAGTAAGTAGATATAGTAAGTAAGTAGATTAGTAGTCTAGTAGTAGGTACAAGTTAGGTAAATAAGGTAGAAGTAGAGAGTAATGTAGTAAGTAGTAAAAGTAGTAGTAAAGTAGCTAATAGTAAGTATGAGTATAAGTAGCAAAAGTGGATCGTAGTGGTATCATGAAGTATAGTAGTAGTGAAAAGAAAGTAGTGGTTCATAATAGAGAATTAAGCAGTAAATCGTAGTACGAAATGGCTAGTAGTAAAGTAGTAAGTATGTTAATAAGTATAAGATTAGTTGGATGGTAGTTAGTTATATGTAGAACTTTATTACTATTATAAATATATTAAATCAATAATAATACACTTATATAACCTATTCGTATACTATATTTATATTTTCAACTATAGCTTTAAAAATTCACGGAAGTTTAAATGTAAACATTGTAATATAAAGGATTTTCCACTGAAAAACATACACTCTCGAATCAACTGAAAACAGCTTAAAACTAAATCTTTTTCGTAATCAGTGAATGATCATAATAATAATTTCCTTAGACCTAAAAAAGAAGTTCCCGACTTTGCGAGATTGAGGGCTGTTTAACGCTTTCGCCATATTTAGCATGTATAAGAGATTGTTTGTTAAGAGTTCCCAAAACAAGAATTTAAAGGCTGAAGAAGAAAAGAAAGATATATTAAGTCAGGAGCTATGGTTCAGGAGCCTAGACTAAGAGCACAGAACTGGGAGAGGTCATGCATTCCAGACGCGCTATTGTTAATTCTAGAACATATCGTCAATAATTAATAATGAGCAGACGGCTGAAAAATGCATATTTTACTAACTGTCGATAGATGTAATTAAATAGGGGCGAAAATAAAATGGAAGATATATACTATATAATATAATATAATTAATTGTATATATTATATATATAAATAATATTAATAATATATAATTATATATATATATAAATATTAAATTAATAATAATATAATTAATAATATATATATTATAATTATCTTAATTTAATTATATATATAATATATATTATAAATTATATAATAATATATATATAATTAAATATTATATATATATATTAATTATTAGCATCTGCTAGTGTATTAATTAATAGATGTTTTATATTTTTAATTTGTGTTGATTATATTAATGTTATTAATATAATATTATATTTTTTTTCTAAGTAGTGCAATAATGTATTTTAAATGTACCTATATTAGTCTAGTTAGAGTTAATTCTGAGATATAATTTATAAAATTACTTAATAAATAATAAAAAATTATTACAGACTTTAAAGGAGACTATAGAATGGAAACATAAATATATAACAGTAAATTACTTTCAAATCCGAATTCGTGGAGTCTTAAGAGTGATAGTTTTTAAATAGTGATCTTATTAATTAATTTAACTTTTTAAAATATTATAGTCATATTTAAATTTTACAAACTATACACATATATTTGGATGTCAATCATACAGTTTATTAGACTCCCTTTTTTAACACGTTTTAATGTACATAAACTTACGATTTTTTATTTAAAGTTATTTTCTTATTGAGTGTATTCGTGAATATTAGATTGAAGTTGTGTGAGTGCGGTGTGTGCGACTTTTTAACTCATAACGTCATTTCATATAAATTCCCCTTATTAAAATCAAGATTTAAAACCCAAAAGCGTCTTTCTTTTTAACTTAAGGATTTTCGTAATTGAAAAGCTTCTTTATTCGAAGGAAATAACGATAAGCCGCTCTTAGATATACTTTTTGTTTTTATACTTTTAATCATTATATTTTATTTGTAACGTGATTTGCTATAAGTAGTGTTTTGTGTGTGGGGCCTGAGATTTAAGCCGTCTGGCAAAATCCCAGGATTTTGAGCCAAAACCCAACCCAGTAGCTTTTATTGGTGGGCATGATGCACTATTGGCCGAATGTGGAGTATAGTATTATTGAGTTAATTGTGTGGGAGTATGTTATGAATGAACTGTGGACTAAGGAAGTAATGTAGGAGTGGGATCTCAGTCTGGGGTTTACTCTATTGATATCTTTTGTCAATCGTACCGTGGCCTGATGACTAATCATGAAATCTTGGGGGAAACATCACCTCTAACAACTCTAATCAAACATTTTATTAGCTGTCTGAGACCATCAGCTTGCCAGGGATCTTTTCAATTAAATTTTAATATATCGTCAACTAATATAATTTTTCTAAATAATTTCCGACTAAATGGTGGAGTCTGTACCTATGTAAACATTAACACTTCTGTAACACGTTTTGAGAATCTTGAATCTTCTAACTTCGATGTTATATGTTTTATGACTTAAAATCTTTTCTCCCTACTACTACCATTATTTTGTGTTTTAAGCTACTGCTCCCTTAATGGAACAGATTTTCACACTCCTTTTTGAGTGAATATCTACTATTCTCATGAGACTAGTTATTATCATAATTCCCATGCAAATGCTGAAGGATCTCTAAATTTAGGGGATTTCAACTTACACCACACTAGAGTGGTTTGGGCTCCTCTCATAAATAACAGAAATGCAGGAGGGAAGAGGATTAAATAACATTCTGTTTCTCACGATTCTGAATAAACAGTATATATTAAGGAATCTACACATATACCCAAAGATCGACTAACCAAGTTCTTGAACAAACGCCTGAATTTATGTTTCATCACTACCTCTTCTCAGATAATAGTATAATCATACAGCCATTTTCCCTCCTATCGGTAACACTGACCAAGATTATATATAGCTCTTAACATAAAAAAATTTTCTACCCATATATTGTATCATAGCCAAAAACGTAATTTCCTTGGCACTTTAATCTGATAGAGTTGGGGGGCGTTGCGTCGTTTCTATACTTACTAACTTGCTTGGGAATGAATTTCGCTTTGAAACTACGAGGAGACGCTTACCTGTAGGACTGAAAAGGTAGGGGCATTAATCCGCCGCAGGGAATAGAGAGCGGTGCTTACAACTCTATCGTCCAAACTAAACTCTTTTTCTCGCACAAAATCATGTTCGAAGGAGACCTGTCTATCGGTCTATTACACGCAAGCACGACGGATCATTGCCTAATACTGGGCAGGAAAAACAACTCGTCGTCTGCTTTATCACTCATCTACTAATTTCCATTCACGGACTCGGAATGGTTTGATGGGATATATATTTGACAGCGAATAAGCGCACTGTCACTAAAAAGAAAGATTCACCACAACACTCAAACTTGGGATCTTCCAAACCTGATAAATATTTCTGGCTCTTGTCCAAAAAACATACTCCTTATAACTTCATGTAAATCTTCTTTCCTCTTGCTTATTACGCCTCTGAAAACATCTTCTGTAGCATAAACTCCTCCATACTAAAGCTAACCTCTTCGCATCCTATTTTCAATACCTAATTCGTCACCATTGAAACAAGTGTCTACATCCATCTCTCCTAACTACTTTTCCTCTAAGGTTTCTATGTCTCTTGAAAGTGATTACGTCATAGATCGGCGTAGCATGGGATTCTGAGATCTATAACGTCAAGAAAGGCTATTGGCCGGATGGCATTCACCCGTAGTTTGAGGAGAGTGTGCTCTATCTTGAGACTGCGCAAATTGTCCTCCAGTACTCAAACAAATAACTATTATGCTTAAAACTGTCACATTTCCATCCTCATCTGTTAGGAAGCCGAGCGCATAAGTCCAGCCAATACCACATACAATCAACAGAAAAAGGTAAGCCGTCTTGGAATCCTTCATAACTATCCTCACTAATAGCTTCTCACCTGTATTAAACTAAACTCTGAAATCTTAGAAATCTCTTCTTCAAACCAACGTCTCATTTCCTGGATCATCTGAGATGTTTCATTCCCTTCTTTCAGATCAACAGTAATGGTTTCGACACGCTCACAGGAGTCAGCTGTAGTGACACAGCAATCTCATATTTAACTGATTTATGATCTTCTGTCATCAGGGACTAATGGGGAGTCTTTTGATCGTGGTAAGCGCCTCGGACATATCAAAATCTTTTGAACCTGGCTATTGGCAAGAAAGCGTTAAAATACACTCTCTAAAGCTCACCTTTCTCATGGGTTTCCATTTTTTTCTCTACATGCTTACATCAACAACTACGTCAGAGTTTTCTCTCTTGGTCCCTTCAAAAGTTCATCACAATTACTCTTCACATACCTTTACCATGTTTCTATATAATTCTGGTGTTCCGCAAGGTTCTGTTTTTATCTCCACTTTATTCACTTTACTTTTACACATATCAACGATCTCCTCAGCAGTACTTCTAAAATATCTGTAATAACAAATGTCTTATTACTATGACTGAGTCTTGACAATTCATTATCCACTCATTTCAAATGAGTGGATAATGAAGGGTCAAGACTCATTATTTTTATCCACTCATTTCAAAATTTATCCCTGCTTTACAACTAGAGTTCCTCTGGATTTTAAATTTCAAATTTTATTCTTCCAGATTGAGAAGAAATTTCCAGGTGTGGTCACACAACTTTAAAAAATTAAACTCCTTCACATCTCTCTTTCTAAAACACCTCCCAACTTTCTAATCTCCTCGGACGCATTTAACGTCGCATCTGTGAACATAAACATTCTTGGTCTGAACATTAACAAGAAATTATCTTGGAAACCTCACATCACAACGGATGGCAAGGTGGCCTCAAAGAAGCTGCGAGTTCTGTTTAAGTTGCCGGATTTTTTTTCCTTCGGAATAGTTGCTTCATTTATATAAGGGCATTTATTCGCCCTTGTATGGAGTACTGTTCTAACATTTGGGGCGGTACTCTGGTTCCCCCTTATTTTGGATACGGTTGAGTCTAAGGCTAAAGGACTAATAAAATGTCCCCTACTTTCTAACTCCCTTGACCCTTTATCCCTACGGCGTGACATGGTACACTATCTCTTTACTATGTAGGTGCTACAATGATAGGTGCTCGAGATAGTTATCCATTCGCTTACCACCACCACTGCGACGCCCTCGTGGCACAAGGGGTGCACTACTTGCCCACAAATTTTAGGGAGCATTGAAAATTCAATACCAGCGTGAGCCATTGAATACCGCCAGACTAGTTTCGTATGCCTAGTTGCACTTTGCTCTCATGAGCGTGAATTTTGCGTAGATAGCATTGGAAAAGCCCAGACATTAAGTTCGTTGTGGTGCCTTCTCTTTTCCAGCCACTTTTAATCATGTGAATTCCTTGTCACAATTTTCTACTTTACCAGACTGTTGTGGATGTTTCTATTGAATAAAAGCTCCACGTCGGTAACTCACCTGAAGATTGGGCTTCCGGTTTATCATCTTGGGTCCAATTTCATCATTCTCAGTTTCTGCATACATAGACTCATTTTTTCCTTACATTTTTCATATTCTGCTAAGAAAAATAAAATAAGTTTTTTAATTGTTAATCTTAGAATAAATTCACATTAATAACGCAATCGAACAGGTTTGTTTATTATATATATTATATATATATATAATTCATCATCATAATCATCACGTGAATTTCTGCGTGAGCATAGTGTAAACCCCAGACTAATTCGTGCACTTAGTGCCTTGCGTCTACTCCAGCGTTGAATTTTGCGTTGAATTGTGAATAAACCCAGACTAGTTCGTTTGCTGGTGCCTTCTTATCTTTCCCAGCCACTTTTTAATCTGTGGAAGATTCCTTGCCATTTTCCTTGTTTTGCAGACTGTATTTATCTTCCTATCTTTTAAAGCTACGTCTGAGACTCACCTGAAGATTTGGGTTAGGCTTGGGCTTCGGGAGATATTTTTCCTGTATTTTTATTTTTTAAATGAATGAATTGAAAAAAGAAAAAGTATAAATGGTATTTGAGAAAGGAGGGAAGTGTCAAGAAAAAGTTAGTAGGTGATAGTCGAAGTGCAACTCGGATAATAGGGGTAGACAGGAGGATTCACCTAGGCAGGTAAGATAAGAAAGGGGGTAACATAAGGATATAAAAGGTAGATTTTGAAGAAATAGGATTCTGACAGAATTAAATACAATAATGAGGTGTGTAGAATAGAAATAATAATTTAATGATGAAGGAAATCTCTCGAAAAGTCATTCAGCCTGTGACTGCAGTAATCAGGTTCGAACTGTCTTCAGATGGGGAGGGATCTAGAAGGTGCCAATATGGTAATTGCTTGAGTTTTCTAAACGGGAAGACGAAATACAATGCTAATTGGGAAGACTACTCTATGAAACGATACCTAGAAGTGACATGACAATACAGAACATTGAATACAATTGAGAGTATGTTAATCCAGGTGCCAGAATGAGTGTGATACTCGTGAATAGGAATTGATAGAGAGAATTGTTCTAAATCTATATACAAATAATAGCAATGTGGGTACAAATGATATAGGAAATATGTTAGGTATCAGAAGAATTAATAGCAGATTATAGGAGATTTGATTCAGAAGATGAAAGCTAGTGGGAGAAGGTGCATGATTTTTCTGGGATTTTAGCTAGGTTAGGTGCAGGTCAGAATGGGGGAGTATTGCTTTAGGTGTAAATGAAAGGGTTAGGAATTATGTTTTTCAGAAATATTCAGGTTTTTCTGTGGGATTTTGATTGGAGAGATATTTCTGGATAAAGATCTTTTTTTGCAGCAGATGGAGTTAACTTGAGTCGAAAAGGTGTTGGGCTTTTCAGCACCAGTTTGGAGACTTGTTTAGCTAAAGACTAGGTAAAGTTGGGGGTGATGGGCTAAATCTGATACAAATTACAGCAATGGGCGGTGATAGCTGAATACCAGTGAGCGTGATAATATATTGATCATATCGAGAGCGCGTAGTGTTTTGTTACAGGTTAATAATGATTGTTAGCATAAATAATAACAGCATTTCGAATATCAAATGCTTATTCACAAATGCTCATAGCCTTAGAAATAAAAAAGACAGGGTGATTAGTTATACCATAAGTGAGAATCTTGACATTATTGGCATAACTGAGGCATGGGTAATGAAGAATTATATGGAGACTCTTTTCAGGAATATGAAAATAGACGGAGTTTCACTTATTTTATACCAGCCGAGAGAAGAAAGGATGCTCGAGTGGATGGGCGGCGTTGTATATAATCTATCTAAATATTTTACGGTCTTAACTAGACTCGGACTTTAAAACTCAATGCATGATATATTGAATGGATTACTGGCTTAATATTCCTGTATGTTCTTAATCTAAATCAATAATAGAATAGGGGCAATCTTTATAAGATCCTGGCCAGAGTCAGAGAATTAGATGCGGAAGATTAGTGAAATTGATGACAGCATGAAGTAAAGAAAAAGGTATAGTTCTATTCAATGGTGCATTTAATTTTCCTGGCAAGTTCATATGGGATTCCTTGTACTAGTAGCGGACCACGAGTAGTTTCAAGTATATATTTTAAATTGTACTACTAGAAATAACTTTTTTGAGCCAGCAATGGTACATGAACCACAAGTACGACAATGCACTATTAGACTTAATATTAACTAATGATGAAAGTATTGGTGGAATATGAAGGAGAATAACAGAATAAGTGACCATAATATAAATAGATTTAATATGCATGTGATATCTAAAGCAAAAGCTAATAAGGACAAATATAAATTTTTACCAAATACGAGACATGCTTAGTATAAAACTGACTGAATATATATATATAAAAAAACTGTTTTATCATGTGGGAACATTTTAAGCAGATTAGCAAAATATTCAGTCAGTATGTTTTATAAAAATAAACCCCATTCACGAGGTGGCGGAGAACAACCTGCCTATCTTGCGTCGCACTAAGAGAATAAGGGATAAAATTCACTGAAAGATTAGTTGTTTTAAATATATCACGGGTAAGTAATAGGGAAGATGATTTAGAAAATTATAGGAAAATAGAAACGAACTTAACCAGTCAATAAGAAAGGCATAGAGAGAGGCAGAAATTATTTTAGCAAAGGAATAGTAATCAAATGACCTGAAGAAGTTTTTTAGCTTTTATAAACTTCACAAAAGTTAGCATAGGGAATAGGTCCTATTAAAAATTGATGAACATTAGTTAGTTCAGACAGGATTGGTCAACATTTTCAATGAATAAGCATGAAGATTAGATAAAGTTTATAAAAAATGCATGAAAAGATAGACTTACAGAATTTGGAATTTTGAATGTAAAATATAGAGGACCATGATCCTGAATCCAAGTAGCTGCAGCCATCAGAGGTATACACTACATGGGTATGAATTTCTGAAAGAGGGGTAGTAAACCTGCATTGCAAAGGGCACTGTCATTTGATTTCTTGAAGCGATCTAAATAACATTTGGCTTGGAGGTAACCCGAATGACTGGAAAACAGCATATGTTGCCTAGTTTATAAGAAAGGTAGTAAGGGATATTTGGGAAAATTATAGGCCAGTTTGCCTAACATCTCTGGTTGTAAGCGTTTGGAAAAAGTTACTAAAGGTCATAATAAGAATATTGTAGAAGATAATAAGAGACCAGCACGGGGTTTTCAGAAGGGTAGTCATTGTCAGACAAACCTTTTAAGAATTTATGGAATTTCACAATTACTGACTGCACTTGACCGACCGGAGATCCCAGTTATTGATATTATTACGTTTAGATTTAGAAATATAGGATTCCCCTCACTATAAGGCTGATGAAGAAGATATTGCAATGTTGGTATATGGTTATGTACAGTACGTGGATTAAAGAGTGGTTGTCGAATAGAAAACATGGCAATAAATCAATATGGGAAATAGTGAAGAGTAGTGTCCCACCAGGGTTCAGTGCTGGGGCCCACTGCTCTTCGTCTTCATCACACACTCATCCCACATATCAATATTTAGACAGAGGACTTAAATGCAATGTTCTAAGTTTGTGATGATACAAAGCTGGCCACCTCTAGTTTAGGAACTAGTGAGGGAATGTATAACGATTCAAAAAATGATCTTGAATAAACCTTCTTGGGTGGGCAGATAAAGTGGCAAATGAATTAAAATAGGTAAAAACAGTGGATAAGTTTCAACCTAGGTTACTCAAATAAAAGTTTTAAATATGATATGAATGGGGATAGGCTTGAGTCTGTGGACCAGGAAAAAAAGATTTAGGTGTGATTATAAAGCAGTAAAATATATAGCTAATCAATGTTTGAAGCTAGAAATAAAAGTTGCTGGGCATAATAAATCGCAATGTGTGTTACAAGAGCAAGGAAGTAATAAGTAAACTATAATACATAGCTATGTATAGGCAATAGAGTATTGTGCGCAAGTTTGGGCCCCTTACTTAAAGAAAGACTTACTGAAGATACAACGTAGAGCAACAAAGATAGATTTCTGGGTTGAGGGTAAGAGCTACGAGGAGAGAATGAAGGAGTTAGGCTGTCATATATAAAAGAAAGGCGATTTCTCAGAGGGGACATGATACAAGTTTCTACAAAATTTTTACATTATTGACTAATTAAAGGAGACAATAAATTCTTGTAGAGTAGGAGCAGCGGGACGTGGTAGGACCAGGGGGGGCATAAACAAGGAAAGATTAAGAAAGAAAGCACTGGCGCATCTTTGATAGTAAAAGAAAGTATGAAGCGATCATTTCAACAAATAGGGGTTGTTAAATTTGGCTACAGAACACATGACTTTTGCCACCACGAGGAGTTGTTGGAGTGTGACTTCAATGTATGCACACAATTAAAGAAAAGGTGTTTGTGATTAGGCTATAATCGCATGGATGTGGTGTAAAATACACATAGTATATTTAGACCGAAGGCCAAATTGGCTGGGTTTTTATTATAGGTATGTATAATCGTTAATAGCTTAAACTGCAATGGTAGTACATGCAACTTAGTTTTATTAGGCACTGGATGGGTTGTGGGTAACATGTATTATTTTTTTATTTAGTTTTGACTAAGCCAAATTGGTGGATTTTTGGTTACAAGAAGCATTTGACGAAGCCTAGGTTGGGTGCTGTATGAGTGGATTGTGCAGGAGACCGAATTGTTTGGGGGTTTAGATGTAGCGTGGGTGGGTTTTGACTGGGACAGTCTCGGAAGGAGGCCCAATGTGGCTATCTTATGTTCTTATGTTCTTCTTATGTTCTTAAGTCTTATGTTCTATCCATCATTAGCATAACGTCAGCTATGTTTGTTTAATCTTCCTAAGAATCTAGGAGGGTAGGGTGTCCGTAAATATTGCAAACCAGAAATCTAGACATTGGATGCCTGAGCATTTGCTTAGGTGGCAATAGAATACAAGGTAAGAGGGACTGTTCAAGCCAGAAAGACCATGATATATTATATATATTATATATATAAGTATATATATATTATATATAATATAATAAGATCTTAACTATATATACTACACATATCTCTTAGTATTATATATATAATTAGTTCACTTACTATAGTTATTATCCTAGCTATTTATCTATAAATATTATAGTAACGAACTATATATATATACTAAAGCAGATATATAAGTATTATATATTAATATTATATATTACTTTATTAATATATACTAATATATATATAACCTTACAAATAAATAAAATTAACATTTAATCTTATATAGTATATATATAAATATGTATTATACTAGTTAGTATTAAATAGTATATGTGTGATAAACTAATATATTATATATATATATATATATATTATACTATATATAGTGATTTATTGTAATACTTATATGATCCCTTCATATTTATAATATATATATTCGCACTATTTATATGTATATATAGTTGATTATAAATAATACTATAGAGTATTTATTATATATTCTATAGATAGTATACTATAGGTATATATATAATATATAATTTAATATATATATTTATACTGGTTTAATATATAATTAATATATACTATATATATTTCTATCCCCTAATATATAATTTATATTTCCGACACTCTCTTATACTATATATATAATATATAAATACTAGTATTAATACTATAGTAATATATATATATAGTATATATATAATATAATAATTATATTAATATAATTTATATAATATAATCTAATATTATAAAAACACAAATCCCGCAGGAAGTGGGCTCTTTGTTCCGGCCCTGTCAGTCTGGGTCCAACGCAACATTACGTTCCCTTCTTCTTCTTCCTGCCTGTCAAGGTCGACGTGCAGCAGGACCAGGAGACTCGCGCCTTATTACTTCCGACTCCTTTAAACATAGATGCAGGGAGATTTTCCTACTTACGCTCTATGCGATAAAGATATATGTCATTGTGTTCTTCTTCTCGTTGCCTGCTGTCATTTTGGTTGTATTCAACTGTAATTACTTCTCTGCTTGCTCTAAGATTTGCTCTAGTTAGGAATGGTTAATACACTTTTTTTCATGGCTTCTCTAGACAGTTGAGTCGGTTGCTTAGGTTTTATGGTGGCTGTTCTGTTCCGCCATAACGCTTTGTTTTCCAGATAGTAACTAGACAATCTTCTTCCATGAGTTAAGGATGCCTTGTCCGAGAATGACTCGGTATTCTTCTCTGACGCACAAGCTTCCAGAGGATCTTGGGCCTTTCTAGGCGCAAATAATTCACACGCTGGTCCAGGAGTAATACAAGCAAAGGAAAAGACCGGGTTGCTGCCCTTGTCTGTCCTATAACCAGGCGAAGAAAATCTTCATATGCCTCCTGACCGTTGGCGAATAAAAAACAACCAATCTTCTTTGAGCGCAAATCATATATATATATATTATATATATATTATATATATTTATAATAGTTGATATATAATATATATATAGTTATATAATATTATATATGTATATGTATATATATATATATATTAAGTAATTTTATATCTATAATAATATATATATATTAGTATTATATATATATATATATAATATAATATATTATATATATTATATTATATATATTATTTATTATATATATATAGGGTTGGAAAAAACATGGATTTTTTTTTAAAAAACTCGTCGCCAATATAACTCTGGATTTTGTTGTTTGTAAGAATAAATGCCAATAAACTCAAGTGGTTTTTTTTGTTTTTTTGGGTTTGTTAAAATGCTAATTGTTTTTTTTCTTAGTTTGGTTTTTAATTGGTTTTAAATCAAAATTTTAACAAAGGAGAAAAGTCACTATGGAACTGTTATAATTGTCACATGTGGCTCGAACACATATTTTTAAAATTCACCCTTAATAAATTATTTTTCCCCTCTTAAGATTATAAATTTCAATTTTCTTCCTTCCTGCTCTTGACTCTTGTGAACCTGGTATAATTATATTTTTTTGAGTTTTTAGAATCAACTCAGTAAAAGTAAATGTGCGCGTTCGGGAAATAAGAGGGTATTTTTATATATATAAACTCTATCTGATAATTATAAAAGTTATATCTTTATTTTAGATAAAAAAAAAACAAAATAATTATAAAGAAAAAAAAAAACGCAAAAACGGCATAAAGAAAAGTTTAGTTCCAAATTAACCTATTAATGATATACCAATGAATCCTATTTTACCCTTTATATTTGAGATAAACTAGGGAATAAAATTTAACTATGTATATAGTACAATATATATATTATATATATATATATATACTTATTATCATATATATAATTATATATATATATATATATCTATATATATAAATAATATATATATATATATATACTATGTGTGTAAATTATATTTATATATAACTATATATATAGTATTATATATATATAATATATTATGTTATACTAATATATTATTAGAATAATATAGTATAGCTATATTATATACGTATATATAATATATATTAATATATTATATATATAGCTTTATTATAAATATATATAATAGATATATATCTTATATTATAATATAATTATATAGATATATAAATATATAGTATATATATAAATATTATTATATAATAATATATATATATTATAATATATATATATAGTTATATATATATAGTATATGTATAAAGAGAGACGAGAGAGAGAGAGAGATGAGAGAGAGGGAGACAGAGAGAAGAGAGAGAGAGAGAGAGAATAGGAGAGAGAGAGAAGGAGAGAGTAAGATGATGGAAGAAAGAGAGAGAGAGATGGAGACGGGATAGCGGAGCGCAAGGAGAGAGAGAGAGAAGAGAGAATGAGAGAGACGAGAGAGAGAGACGAGGAGAGGATGAGAGAGAGAGATTATCATTAAAGTCGAAACTGAAATTTTATCATTAAGAATTTATACAAAAACTAATTTCTTAATGGGCTTTAGCTGTTTCCCACCTATTTCCTAAATGTTGCTGTGCACAAGTCAAAAAGTTGAATAATACCCTTTCAACATTAAGGCGTTGAGTGAAGTTGCTGGAACACATCATCTTATTCAATTATATAATTGACCTTCTCATCTAATTATTTCTTTGAGAGATCTGTACCAAGCTGATGGAGTCACTGCTGACAACAGAGAGACTCATCAAATAGGTAACTTTTAAGAAATGGAGAGGAGAATTTGTTCTTAATTTTATTCCATAAATTCCACTGCTTTTTTTTGGGAATACTCACCTCTGGATACTGTGGTCTGAATATCTGGGTTAAAAATTATGCAATAAGTGAAGACTTCTGTTACTGCTGATGATACTCCTTTTACTTTTTGTTATAAATCTTGTCTGTTGAGTGGGGGATTAAGCTGTTCTATAGCTCCATATTCATATTTTTTCCAAATATAAACATCATCACTTAATTTACAGTCATTGCCTTCTAACTTGGTTGATGCTGTGGCCACACTCCACAAATGAGTTTTATTATAATCTTTTGAAATGTTGCATCGATGGGTAGAAAATGAAAAATCCTAAACGACCTCGAAACAAGATCATGTTTTAAAACAGTTATAATTTACAACAATATATATATATATATATATAGAGTATATTATATATATATAATATAGTATATATTTATTTATTATAACTATTATATATATATTAATATATTATATATATTATATTATTAATTTATATTAGTAATATATGTGATATTATATATATATATAATTATATATTATTATATATTTATTATATATATATATTATATAATATATATATATATATATAATATATATATTATATATAATATTATATATATATTATATATTATATTATTATATATATATATAAATATATATTAGTAGATTAATTATAAGGCATATTTATATAAATGAATCTATGCAGAAATTTTTTTTTAATTGGGCTTTCAGTTACTCTTCGATCTTCATCAAGATGAAGGTTGCTTACTCTGATTTTCTTAAAGAATTCATCTTGATATTTGTCTAAAGATAAGTGTTATTCATTTCCATTCATTAGCAAATTTATTGATATGTGTTGATCTATATCTTGCGATGTCAAAATAATTGTATTAATGAACCAGTTCTAATTGATAAGAACCATGAACGCCAACCGCCACTTTCACAAATCTCGCTCCCGGAACTTATACATTATTAGTAAAAGAGATAATGTTTTTAATGAAAATTGCAATCTGCTAATTAATTGTTTTTAAAACGCTTTCAAAACCTTTGTTCAAAACATTATTATGTATCTCAAAGAGTTGTGCTTTTATTTCTTCAACGACGTTTTTAATATGATTATTGATTTTTTAAAATTGTGTAATTCCTCAATTTTATTATTTAAATTTTTTACATCCTCAAGTCCTTTCATATTTTGTTTAATGTATTTTAATTCATATCTCTCCTTTATTAAAGTGTTTAATTTATTTTCATACTCTTCAATATTATTTTTTTTTTTTTTTTTTGTATATGCTCCATTGTTTATTTCTAACGATATTAAACTCTGATTAATCGTACTACATTTTTTTTAAAATTCCTTCATCTTTCAATATTCTTATATGCTAATAATTTTCCTTTTGAACAATTAAGATTTTGGAATTTTTCGTACTAACTATTTATTAATCTTATTTCTCCAACTTTTCTTAGTAAGCTTTTAACGATGCTTTTTGTATATATATCTGTTTTACCTCTACTAACTATACTCATCTCAATGTTTTTAACTCTAACTGACTTATATTTCCACATATGTTTGGTTATCCCTCTTTTTGATGTCTCAAAATTTTTTTCCTCAAAAAATAAATAAATATAAAATATGTAAAAATCTAATGAATAAACATATGATAAGATTTATAAATAAGGCCTATTGAAAAATCATGTGTTAAATATATTTTAAAGCTTTTATGCGATGCAGTTAAACTGGAAAAAACTAAATAAAGAGATACCTCTCCGCCTCTAATGGATTCAGTTTTGAAAAATATGAAGTACAACAATTGACATTCAATATCAGATCGGTATCGTTGGTCGCGCCTGGCGTAGCCTTCCATGTTTGTAAAACAAACTACATTCCATTGTCTGAAATCGCAAAACAATTGCCAAGGGCTGTAGATACATTGAATCTAAGGAGCCGTTACCAAAATCCAGTTTCGCAGTCGTGTGATATGGCGCTCTTTTAATGACGTAAGCCAATTGGAAATACCTAATGATAGAAACAAAAAATTAAAATTAGGTAGACGTTTTTTATAAATATCTCAAAAATTAATGACAATCTAGTAACTAATTTTACATTAAAAGAAAAATACAAGTTGCTGCTTCTATAGAAAGGAAGTAGAAAAACCTTTGTATTCATTCGCTTTAATTTTAACTTTCAGCAAAATCAGTATCAATCGTGGTTAATTAAACATATCTTAGTCATAATTTTATACCAAACCGAGAAAAGTGTAAGTAAACAAAGCATATCTAAATATAAATATATTTCTTAGGATAAGTACTATTAGATTATCATCATATATATATATATATATATATTATACTATATATATATAATATATATATATATATAATATATATATATAATATACTATATATATATATATATATAGTATATCATATATATCATAAATATAATATATATACTATATATTATATATATATATATATATAATATATATTATATACTATATTATATATATAATTATATATATATATATATATATATATATATCTAGTGATGTAAGAGTCCGAGTTCGTGATCGGGACGCGGTAAATTCAGCGATATCTGGGTACACAAAAGGTAACAGCTGTTGCCTGAAGAATGGTTTCTTTTTTCTCGTCCTTTTTATTACTCTCTCGTTATTATCTTCAGATATCATCCTTCAATGCTTTTATAACTAACGAGGGCAATGACGTCTACACTTAGTTTGAAATGTTGCACCATCTATCATTATATAGTACACATACAGACGGGGCGTCAGCAAGAAATTTTTTCTGGAGAGGGGACGCAGGCAAGCCACATACCTAGCAAGGGAGACAAGGCAGTCCAAATGTCACATAGTAACATAGGGAGAAACCCTTATCAATGAGAAAGCATTATATAGTTTCGAATTTTTATTATACAGAAAGATGTCAGGAGCATATATAAATGGTGTGCAAGGAAGGAAGGCAGTGCCACCTATTATATATATTTTATATTTAAAGAAAATGCTGTATATAAACATTGTATATAGGGCCTACTCTAGATAATTTGCTGCAAAAAGTTTAAGTTGCTTAAATTTTTTAAAAACTTGCGAAATATCTTATTTTTCTATTAATATAAGAATAAATTTCCAGGTATAACGAGGAATATTGGGGAATTATTGCAGGGCCTCGAACTGAATTTCTTAATTTTAATAAACATAACATAATAAATTAGTAGTAATGATATATTGAATTATAAAACACGAAACAAAAGAAATATTAATGATGTTTTTTTATTAAAAGTTTCAAGTAAACCGAATTAAATGAATACTGTACAAACTTCGTAACTCGTTTATTTGATTAACTACATGGTTTTCATTCGTCTTTTCATATTGCAGGGTGAGCAACTAGCAAGTGCCCTCTCTTACCCTGCCCTGAGAACACCCAAGCATGCAAGTGTACAATATTATGAAAGGACTTCAAATAAATTAACTTTCCTAAGAAAATAAAAATGTAAAGATTTGAAAATGGCTAGAGCAAAAATAATTTTAAAATTAACAGTCACCGAAGAATTAAAGTAAGTCTGATGTAATATTTCTCTGATGATTAAAAATAGTAAGGTAATCAATGAAAATAAGTTTTAGAATTAATCTTGTTGAACAATGGCCTGCATTTAATTAGAGTTCCTCGAAAAGGTAAACAACTGAAAATAAACGACAGTAAAGTCAAGGTCTAGTCAATTTAATTTGTTCTCGCCTACCATTTTCATGCATACTAGGCCAATCTTGAATCAGGACTAGAGGATAAGCCAATGAAGGAAGATCTTTAGACTGATTCGAAGTGTCTTGCCATAAGTTGCAAATCTTTACTATTAATATGTTAAATTATGTGTTTAAATGATTTAAAGCAGCAGGTATACATAACAGAAGGAACGGTAATAGTTTAGCCGAGGTGAATAAACTTTACGTAACTATTGTATTAAAACTATAAACTATATATATATAAATGGTATCAAAATATAATTCTTCCTGAAAGTTATTTTTTACCGATTAGCGATATAATTTTAAATTTATATTTTCAATAAAAATAATGAAAAAAAACGCTAGAGTACCTGCTAATTTTATTCGTTCGTGTAGGGATGAAGAATGACGGTTCGAAATGCGTTTTAAACCAATCGTACATCGATATTTTATTAATTCATCGGATATTATACATTGTTTTTAATGCGATTATCAATTAATTTTATTTAAGCCGTGTTCGTTTTTGCATTTGTACCTAAAAAATGCTCTAGTTTTTCAGTTCGTTTTTGTCAAAAGGCGCAAAATCGTAAAAAAATGCTCACCAAACGTAAAAATGTCCGCTAATTCTGGTGTAATATAGAATAAAAATATCTGTACTAACACGACTTACAGAATTAAAAATTTCCTTACGTTTTTGATGAGCATTTTTTTACGAATTTGTGCTAAGGGTGACGAAAACGAACGAAAACTTGAGCATATTCAAAAACGAACACGGCTTAATTTTAAAAAAATGTACTTATTAAAAATATTTAAATTAAAAAAATATTAATAATTGGAAAACAATATTTTCTAACCTAATGTAAAAAGAAAAATAATTAATATATATATATAATATATATATATATATATCATATATATATATATTAACAACCACTATATATATATAAATATATATATTAATATATATTATAATATATATATATATTATATATATATATATAGGCATTACTATATATTATGTATCGTGACACGTCAAGTAGAAATTTGTATGCAAGCTCCGCGTGACGTCATACTAACACGTCAGGATTTCCGCGTTACGTATACTGTGACGTCATGCTTTTTTCATATATATATTATATATTTATATTATATATATATATATATATATATATATTATATATATATATATATATATATATATATATATATATAGTATATATATCAGGCGCCAATAGGGGGCTGGCGAGCCGACGGGGAAACAGCTGGGGGGAACGTTTTCCAATACCCGTAGGGGAGGGGCGGAGAACCCCGCGACAAAACACCCCCAAAAAAATAAAAAACCCACAAGAGCGGGTTTTTTTCCGGAGACCCTCCCCGAGGGGGGAAATAGTCCTACCCTCGTCGTTTCCCGGAAGGCGAGAGACCCGACTCCTGCCATCGGGCGATCTACCCTTGGGGTACACATTAGTTTTTTTTTTAAAAAAGAATGTTTTTTAAACTAATGCGTACCCCAAAGGTAGACCGCTCCGATGGCAGGAGTCGGGGTCTCTCGCCTCGGGGAACGACAGGTAGGACTATTTCCCCCCTCGGGGAGGGTCTCGAACCCCCCTCTTTGTATTTGGGTGTCGCGGGGGTTCCTCCGCCCCTCCCCTACGGGGTATGGAAAACGTCCCCCATTTGTTCCCCGTCGGCTCGAGCCCCCTATTGGGCCGTGATATATATATATAATATATTATATATATATATATATAATATATATATATATATATATATATATATATATATTCGATAAAATAGTCATGACGTCACAGTTTACGTAACGCGAAAATCCTGACGTGTGAGTATAACGTCACGCGGAGCTTGCATATAAATTTATACTTGACGAGTTACGGACTACGGTACATAACATATAGTAATGCCATATATGCCTCTATATATATATATATATATATATATATATATATATATATATATATATATATATATATATATATATATATATTATATATATATATATATATATATATATATATGTATTGGCCGTAGGCCTAGCCTAACCTTTATGGACATACGTACGTTGTCATAAAAGTTTACGTTTACGTAGATCGATTTATATATGTAGTGGGTCTAACCCTCTCTCTCTTTCTCTATCTCCCTCTCCCTCTCTCTCTCTCTCTCTCTCTATATATATATATATATATATATATATATATATAATATATATATATATATATATATTATATATATGGACGAATCACCCCTCCTAAAGAGGCGGGCCCGGTCACCCCGCCCGACGCTATATATATTTTTTTAGAGCATTATTTAATTTTTTGTATATTCTATCGTACGAAAAATAATTATTTAACAAATCTTTTTTATTTTTTATTTAATTAACTACGTTTGGTTTATTCAATCACAGTATAAATATACTATGGTTCAATTGAATCGTTGATAATCGTAAAAAAAATTATCGAAAGAAAATTATTTTTATCGATATATAAATAATCGGAAAATATCAGAAACAAACATCGATAGTGTTATCCCTAAAAAAACGCCGAAATCAGTCAATTTTTTTTTTCGGAGCCTAATTTTTCATATTTTTATTAAAATTATGCATTTATAATAAACGCTAATCGGTAAAAAAAAACCTTAAAGTATTTTTTGATACCATTTCTGTAAATTAAAAGTTTATAGTTTTAATACAATAGTTACGTAAAGTTTATTCACCTCGGCTAAACTATTACCGAAGGAACATTTGCTGCAGCATCTACTACATCATTCAGTGTTATTCCACATGTCGTGGAATCAAAATTAAACAAATGTCTGAAACTGAATTCCGTAATTAATTTTAAAAATCAAATAATGGGTTGCGAAACCTTAATTGTCATTGTTAAAAAGGAAGAGAAATTGTAATAATAGAAGATTTGATGTTGGTTTTGTTTTAAGGGGACGGTCTCGGTAGGGGTACCCAACTTTTGAGGGTAGTAATCGTCAATTCTATGATTTTTAGGTTTTAATATACACTAATGTATTTAAAACATAAAAACAAAAAATATTTTAATTATTATACACAGGGGTACACGGGGGGTCAATTTTGTTAAGTCATAAATGAAAAGTCGCGATAACCTTTTTATTATTCATCTGATCAGCACGAAATTTTAGGATCATGTAGAGTTGGAAAGGATACACATTTTTTGTTTAGATAAATGTTTAGTACACAGAGTAAATTTGCCGCTGTAAGTAGTGGGGAGGGGATATTGCACAACGACTTATATATATAATATATGATAATATATATATATATATATATATATATATATATTATATATTATATATATATATATATATATATATATATATATATTATATATATATATATATATATATATTATTATACCCGACTTGGGTATCGATGTTGTATCGATTATTGGTCAGTTTGTTTCCTGAGCTGGATTTTTGCACCCCTTCGAAGAAGGGGTGCGCCAGACGGTTGCGCAGCAACCGTCGTACGTGTCCCCCTTAGTTTTGGGGCCCGACCCCCCTTTGGGGGTTTTTGCCCCCCTTTCGATGCTTGGCATTGATTATTTCGGGTATCGATACGCTATTTGATCGATTATTTTTGACCTTCATAAAGGTAAGTGTGGGATTAAATGGGTATTAAATCGAGCTTCAATATAGGTAACCTGTCGCTGGTCCTGTTGTAGGTAACTGTCCTAACTTGCAGGTCATGTAGGTACCCTGTGGATAACTTGGTTCCTGTATGTACCTGTCCTAACTTGAGTTCATTTTATTTCCATCCACGCTCACACCTATACCTACACCTACACACACATACACACACACACACACCTTCGCGCCCACCTTATGACCCTTATACACACATACACCCCCCATAGACACTTACACCCACCCATAGACAAAACTTGCACTCGCCATAACACTTACACTAACCACACACAACACACACACAGACACACACACACATCACACACACACGGACACTCTTGTCATCGATTCTTGATCCGCATTATTTTCCTTCGATATTTGATGAACTCAGGCTTTTGATGCCTCAGTCTCTTTGACTGGCTCAGCTTTTGGATGGCTCAGTTTTTGATTGCCTAGCTTTGTGCCTCAGCTTTGATGCCTCAGCTTTGATGGCTCAACTTTGATTACTCAACTTTGATTACTCAACTTTGATGGCTCAACTTTGATGGCTCAACTTTGATGGCTCAGCTTTTAATGCACTCTTTGTTGATGACTCAGATTTATTGTTGGTTCAGCTTTGATGACTCAGATTTTATTTGATGATTTGCATTACATATTTGATGGTTCCAATAAACCGTAAGGAGTGTCTAGGAGTGTCATATGAGTGTTCTATGAGTACCAGATGAGTGCCAGATGAGTGCCAAGTGAGTGCCAACGAGTTCCATATATGTGCCAATGAGTGCCACAATAGTGCCAAGTGGAGTGCACATAGTGCCAAGTGAGTGGCACATAGTGCCAACTGGAGTGCCACTTTTTTCATGCCTTTTCTAGCCTCCCTGATCATAGAATAGCCCTAATATTGGTGTCCTTACCGCTAGGCTATAAAGTTTGAGAATCGTTGGTGTATATTATAAGATTGACTAGGCTGCGTCCTACTATGAGATAGCCTTTTTCTAGCACCTTCTAGCACGACAGAATATATATCTAAAGAGTTACACATTTGAGACAGTGAACGCAAATGTTTCCGAGTCCGTATCCACATCTGCAGGTGACCCCCCGCCGCGAAACCGCCACGTTCGCCCGCAGGCGCAATATTACCGCGTACCGCCGCGTGGCAGCTACCGCAGGCGCAATATTACCCGCCCGCCGCGGGCGTCGCGTGCGCCCTCAGGCGCAATATTACCGCGCGAACGAAAAATATTTCATAGTTGTGATATCCATGTAAACTATTAAAAGAATTTCCTTTTCAAATATACTATGAGTCAATCTCATTTTAACTTCATACTTAAACATTTTTTATTTAAAAACATATACTTTATAACCAACCTTAAAGCAGTAAAAGAGTAAATCAATAGCTCAATTGACTAGCAACAAAGAGATTACCGTACAGGCTTTGTTTTACTGCTTTACTGTTTTACTGATTTACTGCTTCACATTATATATTTATTACCATTAGGTTTTCTTTTATATTTTTTTATTTTTGTTTTAATATTTTTTTATTTATAAATTTTTAAAAATTGACATGTAAGAAGAAAAAACCCCCAGAATGTTTTGTTTATAGTAAACATTTTATGTTTTACTTAACAATTGTACAAAATTTTATTAAAATCATACTTTACAGAAAGTTAAAGCAGTAAAAACAGTAAATCAGAATAGCGCTGTTGCTTAGTAACAAAGGGATTAGTGGGCCTAGCAACAAAGGGATTAGTTTTACTGCTTTAACTGCTTTACTAAACTTAACTGCAATCTTTAACAAATATATTTATTAACATTATTGTTTTATTATCTTTTTTATTTAGAATTTTTTTTTAAATTGTAATGTAAAAGAAAAAAAACCAAGAGTGTCTGTTTAATATTAACATTTTATTTCACTAAAATTGTACGAAATTTCATTAAAAAATAATATTTACAAGACCTTATAGCAGTAATAATGGTAAGGCATGAGAAGCAAATGATCACGACAAAGGGATTAGTAGGGCTTTGTTTTACTGCTTTACTGCTTTACTGCTTTACATCATATTTTAATATATAATGAGTATTTATTAAAAACATTTTATGTTTTTTAATTAATCATTTACATTTATATTATTCACACACACACACTGTTAACTAAAATTATTTGAAAGTTTTTTAAATGATGCGGATTTGTTTTATTATTATTATTATTATTATTATTATTATTATTATTATTATTATTATTATTATTATTATTATTATTATTATTATTATTATTATTATTACCTCCATTCATTTTACTTCATGAATATTATTATTTAACACACACCCACACATACATAGACACATACACACACATACCTAGACACACACAATATTATCCCACCCTCCCAACACAGCCTAGACACATACACCTACCCTATATACACACACATACAAACAAACACACACACACACTAAAACTTCTATAATAAATCATTATCTTTGAACAAAGAATTTATTATTATTATTAACTGCTCATACTTTTTGTTTATAAATTTTATAAGTATCAAGTTTTAAAATAACACACACCTAAAATTACACCAGGTTATTATACAAAACATATATTTTACGTATTTTATACCTTCAGTCATTTTACTTCATGACTATTTATGTATCATCATCTGTACATCTTGAACTATCCAAACGAAAAACACACGGACACACACACACGCATTTAACACACACATAGACATATACACACACATACACAGACACATACACACACACATACCTAGACCATACACACACACATACCTAGACACA
Source organism: Trachelipus rathkii (assembly GCA_015478945.1). Classification (NCBI taxonomy): domain Eukaryota; kingdom Metazoa; phylum Arthropoda; class Malacostraca; order Isopoda; family Trachelipodidae; genus Trachelipus; species Trachelipus rathkii. Next base: position 82,141 of record JABUQX010054997.1, read on the forward strand.
TATACCCCTATAAACAACACACATACAAACAAACAAACAAACACACACACACGTACACACACACCAGGTTCATTAAAATATACACTGTTTAAACATATCAAATTAAGTTCTTTTGTATAAACATAACAATATAATTTATGAAAACATTTTTTGTTTTAATTAAACACGTACATTTATATTACTCATTCAATTATAACTAAAATTATTTCAAAGTTTCTTAAAACTTCTATAATAAATCATTATCTTTGAACAAAAAATTTATTATTATTATTAACTGCTCATAAACATAGCAAAATAAGTTCTTCTCTGTTAACATAAGTTTTTAAAATAAATTTTTACTAAAGTTTTATGAAATTTTATTAAAAACCTATATTTTACGTACCCTAAAGCAAAAAATCAGTAAATCAACAACGCAAGACCCTAACAGCCCTCTATACCAAGCTATATCACGTTTTGTTCTATTGACTCACTGCTTTACATCATCTTTAGCCATGTAATAATAAGTATAAACATAGCAAAATAAGTTCTTCTCTGTTAACATAACATGTATTTAATTAAAATCATTCTAGGTTTTTATTTAAAATAACAATTATTCACTTACATTTATATTATTCATTCATTGTTAACTAAAAATATTTCAAAGTTTTTTAAATAATTTGGACTTGCTTTATTATTATTATTATCCATGTACATTGAGAAGCCAGCACGAAAAAACACACAACAACGTACACTCCTTACAGATACGAGACTGATCTCTTTCTGAAAAATGTGTTGAAATAACTCCTTTAGGCCTAAATTTAGGATAAGCCTTTTTGTACCCCGGGCTGTTTTAAGCCTAAAACCAGGTCAAAAGGTAATTCCAGTATAGACAAGAATCGAGAATCAATGTTATTATTATTTTTATAAATATATTTCAAACTGAAACATGCTGGATCGGTAAGATCCTTTAAGAAGGTAAGAAGGAAATGCTTTCCTTTCTTGTGAGTGGACGGAGTAGTCCTTATCTCTATATGACCGCGCATGTGATTGGTCGAGAATTATTTTATCGCTTTTTGGTTTTAAGGTATGTAAAAACATGTTTTTTCATATCCTGAGCCTTACCTGTGATTGGATGAAAATAAACTTAGTTCTTTAAACTTATATTTGAGCAGGTGTGTTTTTAAATTATCTTTTAGACCGACAAATCTCATTTAAAATCATAGTCGTTTTTGGTTGTTAAGCGGCGCACAAGTTCTCTGATTTGTAATTAAAGTGGTTCTATTTTCATAAGTTTTATATCATATTATAAATAAATTACTTAATTGAAAGGAATAATTATTGAGTTGGAAAATACTCGTTTGGCTAGGTTTTTAAACACATTTCGAGATATTTAGGATCTAGAGATGCTAACTCAAGACTGCTGATTCTATGAAGCACTGGAACAAGACTCGAAGCGTCTGAATGGAATAATTCATTTCATATAAATATATCAATATGGATCTATTAGGTGGCCGCCTAATTACAGACACATGAACTAATAGCGGAATTTTCACTAGAAATAGAATAAATAATAATTATTATTTCACTAGATTTATAGTAGATCACGTGAAGCCCAACGCGAGAGCACCCGCAAGCGCGCCCCGGTGTGGAACCGACGCATGAACCCGCCGGCGTAATATTACTACGCGGTCGCGAAAATATGGAGCGATGTATTTCAATGTGGTAGGGCATACATCCTATAGGATGATATCCATTGTACATAGTCCCATACAGAATGTATAATATTAGTTTGTGTACTGGTTCAAGGTATATTTACGAACCTTATAACATGTATTCAAGCGCGTTAGCTTATTTTAAAATCTTGGTATATCTGTGTTTATTACAAATCAGGTGAGATATTGTCAATGGTTACCGAATGCATACAACAGTGTATATAGAAGAGGTTATGAACTTACATACTTCGATATAAATTTGAAGTATAATAATATGATACCTATACTGGAAGTTCATACAGAGAAATTACGGTTTGTGCATGGAGGGGAAGTTTATTTATGCATGTACACTCATTGTATATTTAACTAATATAGTAATTATGTAATAATATTTTTAGAATAAACAACTTTTTTATAACTTATACATAGAGAAGATTATATATATACTGTAATCTAAAAAAATGTTTGGTAAAATAGGCGTTTTATCAGTAAACCATATGCGTAAAGCATTAAACAAGTAATACCGAGGCATATATCATAGTGAATGAGATAGCTCTATCAGGGCTAATTGCTCTATTACCTTATTGAGTTACAGCTTTAGTATCGATAAATTCGTGTTTTATAAACCCTAATCCTGTAAAGACATACCTTAAAAAGGGAGGGTATGGGACAACTTCTATACATTAACTCTACGTCCTATGTAGTTGCAGCTTTAAGGCATATAAAACTTATTTTACAATCCTTAAAGTAATAAGATCTTAAAGGCATACCACAAAGAGGATTATGGCCGATATCACTTTCTGACTATTTTTTCTATTTCCTTAAGGAATTATAACTTTAGGTTATATAAAACAAACTGTTTTTCTACAAAAACAGAATGTTCTTTCGAAAACTAAATGTTTCAAGAAACTTTACCAGTGAAATTGGTATTTTCTATAAATAAATTAAAAATGGTTCAAGTAAGAAATAAAATGAACGACTCATAATAAAGAAACGGTATATTTGAAAATACAAAATGATGTAATGAAAGTTTACAACGACATATCATAAAGAAAATATTTTTCGCGACGCGTAGTAATATTACGCCGGCGGGTTCATGCGTCGGTTCCGCACCGGGGCACGTTGCCGGGCGCCTTGCGTTTGGGCTTCACGTGATCTACTATAAATCT
>JABUQX010054998.1:0-22460 GCA_015478945.1 Trachelipus rathkii
TATATATATATATATTACATATATACATATATACATATTATTATTATTATATATATATATATTTATATATATATTATACATACATACATGCTGGCTGCTATATATGGCTGTTGTGCAAGAACATAGCGATATACAGAAGATGATAAGGAGTTATGGTTATTGGTTAAGGCTATGCTTATATATATTATGTCATATATACATACATATATATATATGCATGTATATATATATATGTGTACCTATATTATTATATATATATATATATATATATGTAAATTCTTTTTCGCTTTTTTGTATTGTAACTTTAGTCCTTTTCTCTAGGAGGGCATTAATACATCTACATATATATATACATACATTATATATATGATTAGGAATACATATATTATTATTATTATTATTATTATTATTATTACACATATATTAATCAATATGTACATACAAATAAATAAGAATTCTACATCTTTCTTTTAAGCGCAAGGCATCGTATATATATATTACAAGGTTGAGTTATTAGATATTATATTATTGAGTTATATATATATATATACATATGTTATGTTATTATATGAGTTGAAAGAAAGTTATTGAGTTATTATTATTATTACATATATATATATATATATATGATATATGTTATATATATATTATATTATATATTGTTATATATACATAATATAAACATGTATGCACCATTTTTTTTGAAAATAACTGATAATTAAAAATTAATAATTATTTTTTTACGGCATCCTTTTTTGTTTTTGTTTGTTTCTTGTTTTTTTCTTTCCTCGACTTTTTAACACCAGCTTCCTTAAGGTTTTTCTCGGAAACTCTTAGTGGGAAAAACTACCCTTGCCAGCCTTGTGCCTTTGGGGTAAATATTACACTTATAAAAGCTACGCTGCCAGACGCATGATTCTATGTATTAATTTTAAAACTTAACAGCTTTTACTTTTTTGCTTTATATGATATAGTATATATATATATATATGGAGATGAGAGTAGCATATATATATATATACATATATATATATATGATATATATATATATAGTTGGAGTTATATATGTATAGTATATATATATACATATATATACATATATATGTATATATATATATATATATATATATATATATATATATATATATATATATATTTTGAATAATATTTTTTTTTCTATGAAAAATTATATTATATATTTTTTTTTGGCTACTTTTGCCAGTAGAAAGAATTTCTTGGCAACATTGGCCATATTTTTATAAAATGCATCATAGTCTTGTTTATTATTGTTTACATATATAGAAAGCGTGAATCTCGATGTGTAAACACGCGTGTGTACTATAGGGTTAAGTTTCTAGTAAAATATCCATTTTATTCTAGTGTTTCATTATTCATATGTAGGTTGTTACCAGTAGATACGATCTACTTTAACATGGTAGCTGAGAGTAGTTTGTAACAAGCCTAATTTGAATGTGAAACAGAAAATGGAAAGTAGGCCTAGGTCAGCCCTATAATAGAATTAGGAAATAGGCCTAGATAAACCCTATAATAGAACTAAGAAATAGGCCTAGATAAACTCTAAAATAGAATTAGAATTAGAAAGCCTATTATATAGTTAAATATGGATTTCTCAATGCAGAAAATTGATTCACTACAAGGTAAGACCAACTGGGAAGATTGGAAGCATCTTATGCAAATAAGGCTAAGTGGTATACCAGATGCAATAGAAGCAATCAATGGTAAATTAGAAAAGCCACAAGAACCCAGTACCACAGCAACAGTTGAAGAGAAAAATGCATACAAAAAGAAATTAGACAAATTCAACAAAACTCAATCAGATGTAATGTTTTTGTTGGTTTCAACCTCAAGCCAAAGTATTAGAAGTCAAATAAGGAATCTTTTGAAGCCAGATGAAGTATGGAAGGAACTACACAATCTTTTTGCAGGAGTTGAAGAAAACAAAGTTTACGATGTTTGTTCACAGTTTTCTGAGCAAATGGAATGAGAAAACAGATACATTAGCCTCGTATCTTCACAAGACAGCTCTGGGGTAATCTTTAGGAGAAATTGTCAAAATTCAAGAGAAGAATGAAGGTACATTGCCAGAGATATTTCTCGATATAAAGATTAAAATTTTGCCAAAGGGATTATTCAAATTTCTAAACTACATGGCTCATGATTCATAGTAATAAAAAAGAAAGAAGTATAGATATTTTAGTAACTTTGCTTTGGACGGAAGCAAATAAAAGGTTAAGTCAGAAAATCAAGAAGCGTTAACAATAAAAGGAAACTACAGAGAAATTAGTACCAAAGATAAAATGAAGAAATTTCCTTGTAATTACTGCCATTTAAAAGGTCACTGGATCAAAAATTGCAGAAAATGGATTGCAGATGGTAGACCAGAAAGAAAAATAAAGCCAGAAAGAAATGCAAATTTTGAAAATAAAGAAAATTCAAAAGCTAAAACAGAAGTTAATACTTTTATGTTAGCGGTAGATGAACAAGTTTTTATTTCCGAAGAAAATGATAGAGAAAATTGGTATTTTGATAATGGCGCTACAAAACATATAACAAATGTGAAAAGTTATTTTAAAACTTTTAATGAATTTGAGCATTCAGTCAAGGTAAAATCAGCAAATGGTCAGGAAGCAAATGTGTTAGGATATGGAACAATTGAAGTAGAATCAGTTGTAGATAGAAAAATATCTCAATTATTTTTGAATGATGTTTGGTATGTTCCTGATATTAAGAAAAATTTATTTTCAGTATTAGCAGCTCATGATAAGCATCCAAATAGTGAATTTATATCTGAACCAAGTGTATGTAGTTTTATGGTAGACAAAAAAGCCTATTTTAATGGCTATCGTAAACTAAAGGAAGGGCTATTCAAAGTTGCAATGAAAGCTAAAATCTCCCATATACCAGAAATAAATGCACTTGAAGAAAAGGATCTATTACAGTTATATCATGAAAGAATGGGACATCAGGATAGAAGACACATAAGAAATCTGATCAAAAGAGAACTAAATATTGAAACTCACCTTGATAACAGAAATTGTACAGGATGTATAAATGGAAAAATGCATCGTCAGAATTTTGGAAAAAGACCAAATAGTACTAAACAAGGAGAATTGCTATTTGCAGATGTTTGTGGACCATTTCAAGTATTATCAAACTCAGGTTATAAATATTTTATATGTTTCAAAGATGATTTCTCAAAAATGAGATTTGTACATTTTATTAAAGAAAAATCGGAAGTTGTAGAAAAATTGGAGCAAGTACTTGAAGAAGCAAAAGTACAAGGACATCCAATCAGAGAATTTTTAAGTGATAATGGCTTAGAATTTAATAATAAGTTAGTTAAAAAGCTTTTACATAAATATGGAGTAAGACAAAGGTTAACGGCTCCGTATACTCCACAACAAAATAGAGTGGAAAAAGAAAATAGAACGCTAGTTGAAGCGGCTAGATCACTCATGTATTCGAAAGTAAAATTTCCACAGAAGTGTTGGGCAGAATTAATTAACACAGCAGCATATATAATAAATAGAACTGGAAAATCTACTGTTGATGGGAAAACGCCTTTTGAAATCTGGTATGATAGAAAGCCCAGAATCAAGCATCTACGTGTAATCGGAACAGCATGCAGTGGGTGGATTCCAGATCAGAAAAGAAGAAAGTTAGACCCAAAAGCAAAATCAGGTGTGTTAATTGGTTATGATGGAGATGAAAGCTACAGAATATATGATCAAGCAAATAATTTTGTGTTTAGATGCAGAGATGTGGTATTTGAAAAAGAAGAACTTTCAACTTCAATATCAGATGAAATAGAATCAGAAAAAGAAAATAAAAAGAAAGAATCAAATAGAGAAAATACAGAAACTGATGACAGTACATCTATAATTAGGTTAAACTCATCACATACAGAAATAGAATCTGATATAGAAACAGAATCTGATACAGAAATAGAATCTGATACAGAAATAGAATCTGATTCAGAAATAGAAGAACAAGATAGAATAGTAAGCACAAAACAATTAAGAGACAGATCAGTAATTAAAAAGCCATCAAGGTTTGATGACTACAGTACTTATCTATTATTAGAAGATATGGAAGAACCTGAAAATTATAAAGAAGCTATGCAGAGTAAGCATAAGAAAAAATGGGTTAATTCAATGAAAAATGAAATGAAATCATTGAAAGAAAATCAAACCTGGGAACTAGTTGAATTACCACCAGAAAGAAAACCAATTGAAAACAAATGGATTTATAAAATTAAAATGAATCCAGATGGTACAGTTGACAAATATAAAGCAAGATTAGTTGCAAAAGGGTATAGTCAGCATAAAGGAATTGACTATGAGCAAACATTCAGTCCAGTAGCAAATAAGAGTACTGTAAGGACTTTAATAAGTGTAGCAACTAAAGAAAATATGTCCTTAATACAATTTGATGTTTCAACAGCATTTCTTTATGGAAATTTATCAGAAGAAATATATATGAAACAACCCAAAGGTTTTGAAGATGGGACAGACAAAGTATGCAAATTAAAACGCAGTTTGTATGGGCTTAAGCAAGCACCAAGATGCTGGAATGAAAGACTTGGAAACTTTCTTTCAAAACTTAATTTTGGTAAAAGTACAGCTGATCCTTGTCTTTACATAAGAAATCAGAATGGACATAAAATCATACTTGCATTATATGTTGATGATGGACTAGTTGCATCAACAAGTCAAGCAGAATTGCAGAAATTTTTAGAAGAATTAAAAAAGGAATTCAAAATAACATATAAACCTGCAACATATTTTTTAGGAATTGAAATTGAATCAAGAAATGATGGTTCAAAGAAAATTAGTCAGTCATGTTATACTAAAAGAATACTAAAGGAATTTGGTATGGAAAATTGCAATGCAGTGTCAACACCTATTTTAAAGGATAATGTTACACATGACATTGAAGCCAGGGAGAGTTTTCCTTACAGATCAGCAATAGGAGCTCTTCTATATCTTGCAACAGCAACAAGACCAGATATTGCATTTGCTGTTAATTATCTTGCCAGAAGTGTAGAAAATCCATCAATAGAAGATGTTACAAAAGTTAAAAGAGTGTTCAGATATTTGAAGGGTACACAAGAGAAGGGTATTATTTATAAATGTGATTCTGAACAAGATCATCTGGAAGGGTACAGTGATGCAGATCATGCTGGGGACTTAAGAACAGGGCATTCAACAACTGGAATTGTTTGTTTATATGCTGGAGGAGCAATTTCATGGAGTAGTCAAAAGCAAAGTTCAGTTGCTATTTCAACAACAGAAGCTGAAATTATGGCAGCAAGTGAAGCAACAAAAGAAATTGTGTGGCTTCATCAACTTTTGGAAGAAATTACAGAAGTCTTCAAGAAACCTACTCTTTGGATTGACAATGAAGCAGCTATTAAACTCAGTAAGAATCCAGAATTTCACAAAAGGACCAAGCATATAAAAGTTTTATTTTATTAGAGAAAAAGTTCAAAATGAAGAAATAGAAGTACTCAAGATTAGCAGTGAGAATCAACTTGCAGATGGACTCACAAAGCCTCTACATCAGGAGTGGCCAAGCTTTTGCATACCATGCGCAAATATTCGCTAAATGATCATCCAACGCTGCAGAATAAAACAATAAGGGAGAGTAAGAAGAATATTTTTATTCGTGGCGAAAATTATATTATATATTTTGTTTGGCCACTTGGCCAGTAGAAAGAATTCTTAAGCAACATGGTCGTATTTTTTTATAAAATGCATCTTGGGGTCTTGGTGTTTATTGTTTGCGATATATAGAAAGCTGTGAATCTCGATGTGTAAACACGTAAGTGTGTACCTATAGGCTACGTTTCTCGTAGTAAAAATATCCATTTTACCTAGGTGTTAATATTCATATGTATTGTTACCAGTAGATACGATTCACTTCAACAGCAGAAATATATATATATATATATATATATATATATATATATATATATATATAGTAGTTATTATTATTACATATATATATATTATTATATATATTATATAATGAGATATTACTACATATATATATATAGCAATAGTGACGCAAGTTAAGATTTAAACATCTTTCGGCATCCGCGGACGCGGATTGCTCTGATCTTTACTGTCCGCGACGTGACGCGGACGCGGATGCGGACGCTCTGATATATATGAGGCAGTATATGTTATATATACATATTATATGAGCAAAGAAGATAGTTACATATATATTATGGTATTATGAGATAGATATACATATATAAGGTTATTGGCTACATATGTTGTTATACATAGCTATATATACATGTTATATGGTTATTACAATAGCATATATATATATTATTACATATTATTATATATATATATTACATATATACATATATATATATATATTTACATATATATACATATATATTATATATATATATATACATATATATATGTATAAATATATATTATGTAAGATATATATATATATATATTAAGTTACATATATATATAAAGTTATTATATACATATATAGTACATATATTAATATGCTATATATATTCAAAGCTCTTCAATAATCCATTAAATACACTGGGTTACTGAAAGTGCAGAGACGGTGGAACCCAACTCAAATGCACCCACCAACCTCTTTCCCCATTCCCAACCTCCGACCTTAATGAAAAAGATTTTACAATGGATTATACTTTTTGCACTAGTATTAAAATTCAAATATAGGAAGGTTGGGTTGTTTGAGAAACATCAATTTTTCTGCCTTTTCTGCTGTCTGCTTTCCTTTTATTATATATTGTACCCGAGCATTGCTAAATTATCTCAACTTTTGGAACACCAGTTGGGGGACAGGGGGCCAATTATTTCCTTTCTGCGTATTTACTCCATGTGGGTGTAAACATTGTAATAACTCTTCCACCCAACCATTAGATCATCATTTGTATCTTGTCGTTTTTCTTGCGCAGATAATTTTCAATCATTTTCCGTACTTCCGTATCTTTGGTATTGCGTGCTTTTCGTCACTACTGGCCTGTAGAAATCTGTTATTGATTTATTTCTAAGAGGTGTTGGTTCTGTGATTTCTTGCTTTTTCTTTTAATGGGTGGAGAATTAGACTGGTCGGATTATTTTTCTCAACTGCAAGCGTTAAAAAGATACGAAATAACTTGTTATAATATTGTGTTACAAAAAACTTATATAACGTGGATCTAGGTAAGTTGCAATAGTAACAAGATCATTAATTTCTCCCACAGAAAAAAACTTTTCATAGGTCGTTTATGCCATATCTTATTCTTTTAAACCGTCACTTACTTAGATGGTTCAAAATGCTTTCTTAGTGTTGAGTAATGGTATTATATCGGAGATAGAAGCTGTAGTGGCGCTGGATATTTTTCTGCATCCCCAATCTCTGATGACTCAAATTATTATGAACTTTATGCTGCGAGATCATGAGTCATCATTACATAGGAGTCGAGTCCCTGATCCTCATTTAAAAGTTTGAAAACGATCCATCTAAGTATTTTTATAAATAAAAATTCCTTATCAAATCTTCGATTAATAAACATCTGGCGCAACATCCGCAGGGCGTGGATGATGCGATGCGATGCGGATCTTAAAAATGCGCGGATGTTCCAAGACGGATGTTACCCGGTGATCACTAATATAAAGAGCAGAGATATATATATATATATGTAAAGGGTGGTATGAGCAGGCAGATATATTTATATATATATATATATAGTTGTATATATATATATATATATATATATAAAAAAGAACATGAGAAGACACCAAAGAAATAAGTACAGATAATCAAGCCAATTCCCAACTAATAGACCTTCCAAGAAGAAATTGTTAGCAATACTCCATTTTCTCAGAAAGTCAGAATTGACAACTATTTTATGGTCATATCTACTGTTTCCATGCATTTTGACTGATTTTAACATTTACTCAGATACAGATTTTAAAAACATACCTTTATGTTTATTTTTTTTTATTTTAGAAAATTTATGGCAAAAAAATTCGGGATTCATGCTCGGATTTTTCTCTCCGGGGCACTGACTGTTTTCTCGGGCAAAGCCCCCCCGGAGGTGGGATGGCGCCTGGAAAGAAACACTGATCACCGTACGGATGTTTAAGTATGAAATGTGTAGAATATAAGTTCGATTATTTAATTCATTAGGGAGGATGGGATATGTTACGGTTGGTGTTCGCGCAAGCGCGCAATACGAAAACCTGGCGCAATGCAAACATCCGAATGTCGAATGGGATGATATATTTTTTATGGCTTCTGTGAAATTTCATACGTTTGTTCGTTTCCACGCAATCTCGTACTGCTTACTACTGACGTCATCTGTAGACATCATGTGCCTACAAAAGCCGAAACGTGTCAATATGAAATAATTAGGTTAAATACAATAGGCATATCCAATAGTATTTAAAAATATCGATACAGCTAACAAAGGAATTAAATTAAAATACCTAATGCATACCCTTTTAGATTACATTGATATGTAGCCTAATAAATACGGCCATGTGAATGTGTACAACCCAACTAACAGCTATCATATGGAGGTTATGTCATAACCTACAAATTATGCGTAATAAAGTGTAGTGAAACGTATAACTTCAGAGTGGTTTGTTTAGTCAGAGCCATACATTTGGAACATGCCACGTGACCAGTATACGCAGGACGAAAAGCGTGACATGTTGGAGGTGTACATTACGCAAAACAGGAATGCTCACAGAGCTGCTGCAGAATATGGACAGCGTTATCCACATCGACGACAGCCGAGCCACATGGCATTCCATAGAGTTTACAAACGGTTTCAAGGTACAGGGTCGATAGTCTCAACCCCTCATCACATGCGGGACGGTTGTGTCCGTAAATGGACGCCGAATTGATTCTGCTATATACCCATGAAAATCCAACGTTCTCATTACGGCAGGCATGTTCGGTCTTGAGAATATCGAAGGAAACCATACGACGGATTCGTGTTGCATACAACATGTATCCATATAGGCTATACATTGTGCATGGTTTGCATCGTGGAGACCAAAAGGGACGGCTGGGATTCCTGGCTGTCATTGATTGCCTTCTAATGGATGTACCGGACTTATTGAAAATATATTATGTACCGATGAATTTCGCTTTACCAATAACGCGGTATGTATAACAGGTGGGACTTCAGACATTGGGCGGAAACAAACCCCATATAACATTCACCAGCCAACACCGTAGTCCTTTACACTCAGTCAACAACGCTTGGTGTGGTAAGGTGCCCAATAGTAGGATATCGGGCCTTAGTTCTTTCGAGGGGAAATTCTTGACAGGACAGTACATTACTCCATTTCCTGCAGACCGTCCTTGCTGACCTCCTGAGTGATAATACCTTTAAGAACACAACGAGGAATATATTACTACCATGACGGGTGCCTGAAGCACTAATGCAGCTATATAAACGACCACCCGACAGAACCTTCGGAAGATGGATCGGAAGATCTGGTCCATTTTCATGGCCTGCGTTCACCCGGTTCTTAACACCACTGGACTACTTTCTGTGGGGTATCTCAAACATACCGTGTACGCTGTGTTTAATGACCTAGTAACCTCGCCCGATGATCTTCGCCGTCGAATAACCAACGCATGTAGTGGAATCAACCCGGCGTCACTTTCATTGGCATGCAATGAAACCTGCTGTGAGGGCTGGAGGCAGCATGTACTCGCGTGGATGGAGGCGCGCGTCTTCGAACAATATTTGTAAATACTGTATGTACAAGTTAAAACGACCTGACGTTCTTCCTCTACATGCTGAGGGATAAGATTCATAGGTGTAAATCTGTTATGATACTATTAAAAACGTTATTACATTACATGTATCGATATTATTAGCTGTCTTGAATACCATTGTTTTCTTCAACCTTTTCCCATTCACGTTTAAAACTATTGTTGGTAGCATATAACATTGACGCGTTATGGGTACATTGAGTGGAAACGAAGAACTGTACCAAAATGTCGAGAATAGTTCACTCTGTTTTTGCGCATTTAGCTTTCATATAAAAATATATCATCCCGTTCACATTTTCAGCGTTTGTGCGCGGTTTTCGCATTGCGCGTGCGCAAACACCAACGTAACATATCCCATCCTCCTTAACGAATTAAATAATCGAACTTATATCTGCACATTTTTCAAGGTTTCAAACATCCCGTGACGGTGATGCTACACCGCAACATAACTGTGAGAATACTTCCGTGTTATGTTAGTATATATATATATATATATAGTTATATATAAGTATATATATATATATATATATAGTTATATATATATATATATATATATATATATATATATATATATATATATATATATATATACTCTGGGGTAAAGGTGGTATAGCAATATGTATATATAATATTAATTTATAATAAATAATATATAATAATAATAATAATAATATAATATAATAATATATAATATAATATACATAATATAATAGTAATATATATATATATTATATATCGATATATTGATTTTGGACTTAAAAATTTTTTTCAGAAAATATGTGGGATCCTGTGCCAGTACCTCTACCTATGTACCGGTATATATACAGCAGACCGGCGATAAACCACCGGGATATCCGGTATCCCCAGCCGGATATCCGGTATCCGGCCATCCGGCCAATTCACCATCCGGCCTTATCTCCTAATATAAGGCATAGCAGGCAGTGCGTGTATGTTGATATGGTTGCTACAGTGCAGTGGTATATGGTTATGCGCGCATGCTACGTTGCTGGTTATGATATAAGACATGGCTACATATACAGCAATATATAAGGCTATATATATATACAGCATATATATAAGAATTCGGGGTAAGTGATATTCTTCCATGCGCAACCAGAATACAATACTAAATTCATAATACTATAAAGAAGGTCTATCTCCTTTTCGTTTTCAAATATATATTATATATATTATTATTATTATTATTATTATTATTATTATTATTATTATTATACATATTATTACATATTATTAATATTATTATTATTATTACATATACATACATACATACATGCGCTGGCTATATTAGCCTATACAGTTGAAGCAAGAGTTATGTTGAGCATATTACATAGCATATATATATATATATATATATATATATAGTAGGCAGCAGAAAAAAGAAAAGTATATATATATATATATTTAGTTATATATATATATATAGTATATATATATATATATATATATATATATATATATATGTATATATATATATATATATAGTTATAGTAGTTCTTAACTGCGTAAATAAATTCGCAAATCTATATTCTGGTACTTTCAACTTCTGCAGCGTCATGCTGGAACCTCCTGGGGGAAAACATGAACCACAAGGACATGGAGGAAGAAGAGGACGTGTAGATATTAGTTAACGTGTTTTAATTACAAAATTAATAAATGTGTTTTTTTCCTTATAAAAGCATGCTTTTATTATCGCACTAAAGTTTACTTTGGAAATAAATTTAGCGAACACGACCGGCCACCGAAAAAGTCAAAGGCGCATAGGCGCAAAAGATTCATAGGCGCTGATGACAAAAATGGCGCATAGGCGCTAGGCGCAGCACTAGGTCCGGCGGTAGGGCGCATAAGATAGGCGAAAATAGTTCACCTAATAAAATTATAGGTACCAGCCTGATATATATATATATATATATATATATTATTATTACATATTATTATTATTATATTATTGGTTGAGCATACATATTAGCTATTGATACATACATACATACATACATGGCTACAATATTACTGGCTGGCTATTATGCTGGCTACGAAATATAGCATGAATGAGCTGATATAGCATACGTTGATATTATTAGTTATTGGCTAGAGCTGATTGAAGAGCTAACATGGCTATGTGAAGGTTATTGGTTACATGAGATGATGATATTATTGGCTAAGTATTGGCTGGCTATTACTATTATTATTATTATTATTATTATGGCTATTGCTACATATATATTATTATACATATGTATATATTATTATTATTATTAGCTGTTATATTATATATATGTATATTATTATTATTACTATATATATAGATATATTTTATATATATATATATGCTATATATATATATTATATATATATATATATATATAGTAAGCAATTATATATTATATATATTATATATATATATATATATATATATATATATATATATATATATATATATATATATATATATATATGTGTGTGTGTGTGTGTGTGTGTGTGTGTGTGTGTGTGTGTGTGTGTGAACGGGGGGAAGGGGGTGGCAGTGGGGGCACTTGGCCTTCCCCTAAATTTATCAAAAATGATTTTGAAAAACATAATGCAATAAAATGATGATAAGAGTGCTTAATTGTTCCTAATTTTCAAGATTGAGTGTTTACTGCTTTTTAAAAAGATATTTAATAAAAATTGAAAAAGAAAGGGCAAATTATCTGAGTCGGATAAACCTAGCAATCCAAGAAAGCAAAAATCTATGGTCAGTGTGGTACTATTCTTTCAGAAAATCTCTAGAACTTTCCATCAGCTTAGTGTTCGATACTGTTATTACAAACAAAAAGGCTATTCGTCAAAAGTTTCTCTTGTTAGGGCAATTAGCAACAATGCACCCTAAAACTACAGCAACTACAACAGATAACTTTCTACAGAACGAAGATTTTGATACAAGTAAATAAATGTTTAAACAGTTATTATTATGGCAAAAATTTTGAGAGAAAAAAAGTTCAATCATAATGAGCAATTCATAAACTAAACCTTGTGGTACAAGAGGAGTTGTTCGATTTTATTTCTAGAGGAAAAGAAGACTCATTGTTTTGCCAATTTCATTACAGGAAAAATAAAATAAAATTTGGTTTTGGACGTATAATATACAAAATCTATTATTGATTTTATTCTTATTATAATATTTAAAACGAATGCTACATAACACTAATTCGCTATTAAATATATTTTTTATTTATTTAATTTCATGCATGCAAATACATATATATATATATATATATATATATATATATATATATATATATATATATATATATATATATATATATATATATATATATATATATATATATATATATATATATATATATATATATATATATATATATATAACGACTATAAATATTATATTATATATATATATATATTAGTGTTGGCCGAGCACCGGATTTTTGCGCACCGCACCGCTCCGCACCGGGAGGTCGCGCACCAGCACCGCACCGCACCACCCGTCATCTTACCGCACCGCACCACACCGCACCGGCTCTTTTGCAATGCGCACCGCACCGCACCGCACCAAGAACGAACCACAGCGCACCGCACCGCACAAAAATTTACGTACCGAAATGAACATGCGCACGGATATATATATATATATATATATATATATATTATATATATATATATATTATATATTATATATATTATATATATATATAATATATATATATATATATATATATATATAGTATATCTAGTATGTACTGATGAGGCTTATATATATATATAGGAGAGAGTAGACGCTCCGAAGAGAATATGAAAATTACCCACATTGAGGGAAGTATATATTACTCACTATAGCGAAGATCTTGCAGTAAGAGCAGCCTATGTGGCCTCCAGTGACCGATTGTTCTTCCTTTTACAGCTCATATCCAATATATATGAGAGAGGCTCTTCTCTATATATCACAAGTATAAAAATAGAAGTTACAGAAAACACTTCCTTTAAGAAGAAAATAAAAAATTGAAAATGGCGAGCCACGCGATTAGCTCCATCGGAGAGAGAGCCACCTTATCTCACTCACGCTACTCAATCCACCATTAGCCATTGACAAGCCTCACTGTGGAATGGGATGCTGTGCCGTCGCGGTATATATGCATGGGCCTGTTTTGTATGTACGGTTCTCTTTCTTCATAAATTTGTGTAACCAATACCCTTTTAAATTTTAATTTTTATTTTGCTGAACATCACCTTTCTTTCACTAGATCTCATCTTTTATCTTAACCAAACTTACGGTTTTGAGCGTTCTGACTTCAAAATCTACTCTGTTGACTCCTACTTTCTCTTTTCAATTTTCAGCCGAAGGCTAGTTGTGTAAATGTTACAATGCTGTATTTGTTCCCGTGTCTTTTTGATTCCTTAAAACCGAAACTTATATGTTTCCAGAGTTTTGAAGCAAACCTACTTTGTTTCCTTTTTGCTGCTCTTATTTCAAATTTTCAGTCAAAGGGGCTGATATGGCAATAATGAAACAAAGATGTTTGTTCGCTCGTGTCATTGGAGTTTGGAGTTTTCCCAAATATTCTAGCTAGATGGTCAAGAATAGCCTGTTAATCTTACTATTAAATTTGATCCATTATTTTATATTTGTCTCCTGACTCAACTGACTATCATAAATTCTTAGACTTCTTAAACTCCAAATTAGAACACATTCTTCTCTTCTTCAATTTCTTCTGAAATTATCATTCTTTGTGATTTCAACGTTCACCTCGGCCAATTGCTTTCGCTCTAAATCTCAAGATACAATTGGTGAACTTGCTTAACGCACTTTTCAATCCATAATGCCTTGAGGAGTAGTGGCAGCTCCCTAACCCGTATCTCTGATCATCTTTGAGATTAATCCGACATTCTAGACCTTTTCCTAATCTCTAATCCTTCTTCTTATTCTTTCCTCCTCTGGGTTCCTCCGATCACTCTATCTCTGTTTTCTGTTCTATCTCTTCAAGTCTTTCGCAGGAAAGACCCCCTGCTACGGCGAGAAAAACGTTTTTGGCACTTCGATGCTGCAAATAGTATTTCTTTGATTTCTCATGGAATGACTACAGCTTCCGTGGAAAGGGTCCCTCGAAGTGTGCAAAGCGCGAGCTAATTCTCTCAGGCATGGAGGCATGCACCCCATGATCTTTACCTTCGACTAAACCTAGATAACCTTGGTTTAACTCTGCTTGTTCTAGTGCTATTAGCCACAGGGACGCTGCCTTTAGGAATTACTCTCATCTTCAAATTACAGAAACCTTTGCAACTTATGTTTCATCCCAAAATCGTGCAAAATTTATTCTCATGACACCTAAAAAAATCTTTTCTCAGTAGAAAATGCAATAATCTTACTGGCTCCTCTTCCTCACGTTCTTTCTGACATTTTTCAAAAAATGTTAACTCTTAGATTTGCTTCTTCCTCTTGCCCTCCTTTAGTATCGACAACACAAATGCCGTTTAACCTTCCACTAAAGTTGAAATCTTTTCTCAAACATTTACTTCTAATTCACCGTCGATCATCGTAAACTCTTTCCTTCTCCACCTCCTCCAACATATTTATGCTTATATTGTAATTTCTTTAAAAGGTTTCAGTTTCTGCCTATATATACATATTTATTATATATATAAGTATATATATATATATATATTATTATATATATATATATATATATATATATATATATATATATATATATATATATATATATATATATATATATATATATATATATATATATATAAGACGAAGAAAAACTTCACTCGTGACAGGGAATCGAACCATCGCCAACAGCGTCGCCATTAGACAATGTACAGGAGGCTCTACCACTAGACCGATCTGCCTCCCCAAGAAAAGAAGGCATCTCGGACCAGTTTTTAAGTCTCCTGCTTCGATATCACTGCTTTGAAACTCGGAACTTATTAAAATTCATAGAAGGGTGCTTGGAACCCCTACTGGGGCCACATGGCATTCCGCTGGGGTGCTTCAGGGTTACAGGAGCAACCAACCAAAATCAAGCAACGCCAACATGGGCACAACAACAGTTGCGACAAATTAATGCAATAATAAGACGAAGAAAAATTTCACCCGCGACAGGGAATCAATCGTCTTCGTCTTATTATTGCATTAATTTGATTAATTTTTCGCAACTGTTGTTGTGCCCATGTTGGCGTTGCTTGACTTTGGTTGGTTGCTCCTGTAACCCAGGAGCACCCCAGCTGAATGCCATGTGGTCCCAGTAGGGGTTCCTAGCACCCTTCTTTGGATTTTAATAAGTTCCAAGTTTCAAAGAGGTGATATCGAAGCAGGAGACTTGAATACTAGTCCGAGATGCCTTCTTTTTTGAGCCTCCTGTACATTGTCCAACGGTGACGCAATTGGTGATGGTTCGATTCCCTGTCACGAGTGAAAGTTTTCTTCGTCTTATTATTTCATTAATTTGTCACAATTGTTGTTTTGCCCATGTTGGCGTTGCTTGACTTTGGTTGGTTGCTCCTGTAACCCAGGAGCACCCCAGCGGAATACCATGTTGCCCCAGTAGGGGTTCTAAGCACCCTTCTATCGATATATATATATATATATATATATATATATATATATATATATATATATATATATATATTATATATTATATATATATATATATATATATATAATATATATATATATATATATATATATATATATATATATATATAATATATATATTTTAAATATCTATATATATATATATAGTTTTTTTTATATATATTATATATATATATATATATATATATATATTATATATTATATATATATATATATATATATATATATATATATATATATATATACGTCATAACCATTCTTAAACACTCGTGATTTGCTTCACCCCTAGTGTTTTGCTTTAAATACGTCAATTTATACGCTATAGTAACTCTGGCTCTAATCCTACATTTAGTTATCTACATTTAACTTTCTCACCTGTAGTTCAAACTTTATTAAAGACATCTTTTTGCCCTTTAATTTTCCACGCTAACTACCCTGGGAATGACTAAAACCTTTACACTAAGAACCCTACGGTGACTTCCGAAAAGATGGTAAGGTTGCTGTTATCGTCGATGGGATGAGCAGGTTCATTGTCTTAAAAAAAAATTTCCTCCTCTAAATTTATTGTTCGGTTAAATTTGTTATATCATAGCCTATGTAACCCTAAGTATTCTATAGCCTGATATTAATTATAGCCTATATAATCGAGTTTTGACATGCTGCTCAGAAGGCATACAACTCGTTGTTTCAAGGAGTATGCTTCGGAGCTGGGCCAGTTTTCTTTTGGTTCTCTTTACCACAGTTATCATAATGTTAATAAATTTTCTGTTTGAAGAGTGTGAATATATAAAAAAAACAAATATCATTATAGGTCCCAATTGCAACTATTACTGCAATATATTATAAACATTTTTCATGTTGTGCGATAACTAATTTTGTAAATCACAAGAATGAAGTTAAAATTATTGTAACAGTACGATTCCAGAGACTTTTTATTTTTATATATATATATAATATATATATAATATATATATATATATATATTATATAATATATATATATAATATTATATATATAGTATATATTTGAAATATATTATATATATATTGTATATTTGAGGTGATATGAGGGTGGTGTGTTTAATAGTATTGATATATTTAGTTTATTGCGGGGTGTTTTAAAATTTATGTGTCGCATTTGTGTGTGATCATTGTTGCTGTCAATTTTTGATTATAAATTATTTGCGAATAGCTGCATGCGGACTGTCTCGGAATGTGAATTTGAAATTTGTCTGCGCCTGGATTGGGTGTCGTGTTTTGTTGTGTTGAGGAAAATTTAGCAACTTTTGTGAGAAATTGATTAGATTGAGTTTAACTAATGCCGTCTCAAGGTAGTGACAGTAATTTGAGTCACACAATCAAAATCTAGCAATATTAATTATTGGAGCTCGTACTTGTGAGTCATATTCGTTCCGAATCAACTGATGTAAAGCAATTCTGTTACGACATCCTTATCCAAGTGTGGGTTTGGGATTACTTCGATATTGTTTTCCCATGACATCACAAACCGTACACTTTTCAATCGTAATTATTCTCGGAATGGAAAGAAAGATATCTGGGTTAAGAACTATCTAAGGCAGCAAACACAAGGAAAATATAAGAAAGGAAATGAGTAAAAGAGTGAAGGATCTCCAATTCCAAGTTTAAGAACGAAACAGATTACTTGAAACTAATATAAAAATACAAATATAATGGCACACTGAAACGAAAAATCATAAAGGATGGAATATAGTAAATTACAGATACTTATAATATAATATTTATGAGGTAAATATATATATCGGTGGGTATAATATTATATTTCTTGAGAGTTATGTTTTGGCTTTGTACGCTAACGAAAAGTATCGGTTCTCTTTCACACACTACTCAAAAAAAAATACTACGGAGATAATTATTTGAAGATAAATCGTATGACAATTGTTAAAACTAAAGTTTTCGGAATTATAAACCTCTATCATATAACACTCACCCAAGGTTAGCTTTATTCCTCCGACGAATGGTCAGTACTAAATCAGCAGTTTCTTTGTATTCTCTGAGTAGTCATGCCGTTGACAATTATTTCAAAGGCCAAATTTTGTGTCCTGCTCTGAACCTTTCACTGAACGTCATACAGGTGAATATGCTCAATGGCTACTAATATATATATATATGATAGCGACTCGATAGTAATTTTATATCCGAGAGAGGTGTAGTGGAATGTCATATTGAATATTTTGAGGATGGTATAGTTGTGTGTGGAAGTATAGCATACTATATATTTATTATTGTCTGTTATTACTTTTTTTTGGTTAGTTTCTGAGGGAGAGTGACTGAGATTGACACAAACTCCGGTCAGCCACCAACAGATTAGAATGTTTGTGGACATCTCAAACAACAGTCAGAAAAGTTCTCTCAAAATATATCAATTGCGGCACACTTCAATCATTCGACTAAGGCTCAGTAAGAACTAAAGAAAAATACAGGCCAAAATTAAGTACGCTAACTGTTCAGTTACACATGCGTTACTCCCTGCAAATTATATTAAGGTTTGCAAGAACGTTATGAATCTCTCTGCCAGTTCGCGTAGCTCTGATGATAAATAATGTCTTCCATTCATGACAATATCTATTCCACCAATTAGTATGCATTGTACTCCAATCAGTTGAAGATATCATTAATGATAATCAGCAAACACTAGTTTGTCATCTCTCGTTATAACTCTGAAGAGAGTATTGATATCCTCAGACAATGACAGTCAAGGAATAAAAAAGATGAGAGAGACGATATTGAGATCTTTTCTCCTCTAAATATGGTTCGGTACAGATTCGTTATTGTCCAATTAATGATGGAGAAAATTAACATCGTAAATGGAAAACTATTGTTTACCTATCACTTGTTAATTCTGATAAACCTTGGAACATAGAAATATCAGACGTGCTAAGCGTGTTTGCCCAAAACGTAAATGATCCTACACCGTTAGTTTTCTTGCTTCAAAAAAAAAATCTTTTGTAAACCAGCATTTCATACTCTTATTTACTCTGATGAATCTGTAGCTAATACACCTACTGAAAGGGCATATATTGATATATATATATATTATATTATATAATATATATATATTTATATATATATATATATATATATATATATATATATATTATATATATATATAATATAATATATATATTACATATACAGGGTGTATCGTTAATATTTCGAAAAAATTCAGTATGATATTCCTTGCATGAAGAGGGTGGGGGAACATTTTCCGACCAACGCGAAAACGCCTCGTTTCCCAGATACAAGGTGATGAAACTATGTGGGACATATCTGCATACTTCCATTCCCGCCCGTGCCACAGTCTCAAACGCTTAATATAAGCCAGCAAAGTATACCGTATGGGGGTGATGGGGGGAGGGGAAGGAGGGAAAGGGGGGGAGGAAAGGTTACCTACCTTTATTTACTAGTTTCGTATTTCACTTCAGTTATACATATACTAGTCCGTGTCGCGTAAGTTCTGTGTTCAAGTGTTGCTCATATTTTCAAATGAATTACACAAATAGTGGATATGTGCGATATGGCATTTTGTTAGCGGTCTGTACGAACGGTGTAAGTTCATTAGGCAGCCATCTTCTCTATGAAGAAATTCCCTAAATCGTGTCCATCACTTGCATCATACTATGTTTGCACGTCTCCATCAACGTCTTAGAGAAACATGAAGTTTTAAAAAACTTACTAATGGAAACGGGCGACCTCGCACAGTATCAACTCTAGATGTCGAAGAACAGGTTCTCCAAGAACTTGAGGACAGTCCTACAACAAGTAACCAAAAGATTGCTGCACACTAATGTAAGCCATTCGACTAGTTTCAGGGTATTGAAAAAATAACTTTCTGTACTTTATCACGATCCAGCTAGTGCCCAGGCACTTGTGCTAACAGATTTTCCTTGCAGAGTAGCTTGGTCGATGGTATGGCAACAGAAAAATTGCCAGACATCCACACATTTAGGCAGAATATTGTCACCGATGAGGCAAATTTTTTCAGAGACGCCATATCCGAACTTCCACAACAATCACATATGGGCTGATTAGAACCCCACATGCGATAGTTGAAAGCCGCCATCAACACCAGTTTGCATTGAATGTATGGGTCGGATTTGTTTGGCTAACCAATTTGATAGGTCCATTCTTTTTGCCAGCGAGGCTTACTGGAGACGTTTATCGCCAATTCTTGAACATGACTTGCCTACACTACTGGAAGAACGTCCATTACAATTAAGATCGAAAATGTATTTCATGCAAAACGACGGCGCTCCAGCTCATTTCTGTTTAGTTGCTCGTAACTATTTGAACACTGTTTATATACACGTCGTTGGATAGGTTCGAGGAGGTACACAACCTTGGTCTCCGCGGTTCGCAGACCTAAAAATTGCATTGGATTTCTTTCTTATGGGGTGCACCCTAAACATTTGGTTATACAGCAACAGTTGAAAGTCCCGAAGAATTAAGGGCTCGCATAATCGCATCTTGTGACACAATTCGGCACACACAGGATATATTTGAAAGTGTCCGCCAATCAATGCGTCGCAGAATAGAGGCCTGTATTGCCGTTGGGGGTGCTCCATTTTCAACATTTGGTTATAACCTTAGTGCACATTGCTTCGTACTATTTCTATGTTGTATATTTTCTTCTGTGCAGTAATTTTGTATGTATTCTAATAATTAAATAAATTGAATGAATTTGTTAATTGTACCTTTCCAAATTTAGTTTACCGTTTATTGTAACTTAATGTTTAAATAGGTATATATAGTTGGAATAGAAAGGTGTGTTTGATTCGGTGAGAAATGTTTATTGCACATATTCATCTTATATTTATGGCAAGGATATCATACTGAATTTTTTGCGCAATATTTAACGATTACTAACCGTGTATATATATATATATATTATTTAGTGAGTATAGGTGAGTATTTAATATAACGAGATAATATATTATATATAGAGTATATAGTGAGTGATAACTATGTATATTATATATATAATATAATATTAGTCATACGATATTATATGAGTTATATAGTTAATTAAGTCTATGAATACTATATAATATTATATAGATACCTTATATATACTCATGCCGAAGCAATTAGGATGACGAAAACCTCTGCCTTTAAAACTACCGCTTTGAAGCGTCTTTAGTTTTGGGGACGTGGGATGGGCCTAGTGTTAGAGCCATCCGGTTACTGTCTAACTCTGCGAACAGGCGGAGTCCAATGTTCGAATCCCGCTGATGGGGAGAGTAAAATCTCCTGTTGGCTCTTTTCATTTAAATAATGATTAAAATTCATTTAAAAATGAATTCCCTTTTCAAAAGGAGTGGAAAAATTTTTAAAGAAAAATTATAAAAAAAGAAACAAAAATAAAATTTGATGGTAAAGTAAACCCACCCTGTCCATTGCCTAACGCAATTTCACTCAGGTATGGCGAAGAACGCGGGAACTTGAAATGAGGAAGATTGAATGATGCAGGGAAAAATAAGAAGAAAGGCAAGGAGTGTGAGAGACAAACCAGATGTGGCTGGAAAGAAGGAGGTACACCAAGAGTGATCCTTGAGTTCTCCAATATTCACAAGTTTTTATGAAGAGAACAAGGCACCAACGAGTGTTAACGAGGGCGACGCAGTGTGGAGGAATGCGAGAGGGTCATTTCTCTCGAGCACCTGCCCCGTTTAAATACTCTATAGAAATAGAGTATAGGAGCACCAACGCCACCGACCGCAGAGAACAGAGTCTAAGGGCGTCAGAAAGTATGGGACAATTTATAAGCCTCTTAGCCTTAGCTCCAACTCCAAAAAGAAGGGTGGAACCGGATCCACCCAAATGTGGGAACAGTATTCCCATACAGGGACGAATAAGACCTTTATATAACTGGAGTATCTGAGCAAAGAAAAAAATTCCGCAACCTGAACAGAATTCCCAGCTTTTTTGAGGCCATTTTAGTCTCGCAAGACAAATTCATTATTTAGTTTAGTTCCAGAATGTTTATGTTTGTTTATCAG
>JABUQX010054999.1:0-16777 GCA_015478945.1 Trachelipus rathkii
AATGAGAGAATGATGTTCCCGTTAGAATCTAGTAAGCTTCCAGTGATGCTCGCCCCTCATAGTATCTTAAAGGTCTTAAAGATCTTCATCATTCGGTCAGGCGTGCGCGGTTCGGAACATTTTTTTTGGTCATCGGAATCGCGTAAAGAATGTAGTTCGATATGAGGAAGAGTACAGGTCCGTGTTTATGATTTACAGGGGCGGAAGGGGTCGGAGAGAACGAAGAAAGAGAAGGGAGGAAAAAATATTTGCGTTGGTTTTGTGCTACGTGCTCGTGTTACCTTATCGTGTTGTTCGTTGTTTTTGTACTGTCGGGAAGAAAATCTGCGTATTAGTTATTATACGGTCCCTAAATCTAAATAAATTTAGATTCTTAAACGTTAAAAAACATAACAAAAATTCTTTTAAAAACAAAAAATCCTAAAAAGGACGGAACAAATAAAACGACAAGAAAGTGAAAGGGGGTTGACCACTTTGGGCTTGCAATACGCATGTAATAAACTAAATAATTCGCAGAGCAAAAATGCCCTGCTGGGCAAAGACTTTTAATACCGCTACTCGACAACTGGATTATGACAAGTTAAAGGTATTTATCGTTTTAAAGCGATATTATCAGGCTAAAAAAAGGAACGCGAGAAAAGGTAAGACTGAAGCGGTTTACGCGATGAACACCTCTATCCTAATATATATTTCGGGCGCTTAAATACTAAACAGTAAAGAAATGCGCGGCGTAGACAAACTTGGTACGATTTTACCGAACAAAGAAGTAGAGAGGGCCACCTTTTTCCGCAGTACCTGCTGTATCTAAAAAAATCGGCGGTAAAAGTACCGTAACGTACTCGCCGACGCCATTTCTTCCTTACCGCGAAACTTGAAATTTCCTTTATCTACTTATTTTTTTACCAAAAACCGGTTTTAATTCGTTAATTAATATAAAGAAGAACAGAACTAACGATACCACTGAATTTTCGTTTTTCGGAGAACTCTCAAAATATAACCTCATTTGGTCTCACCACCTTTCTTTGTGCTTTAAAAGCGGCCTATCCGCAATCTCTGAAGATATATAGAATACAAGGTCATTTAGTTCTTGTTGTTCTGTTTCCGAATCATGTTGATTATTAATCGTTAAATAATCAGTACGGTCGTAGATGTTATGCACTTCGTAATAGAGGGCGTCCCTTTTTACCGAATTTCTTGACGGCCTCAAAAGCTAGTTAGGCTCAATCTACGCTGTGACAAAATCTGAGGAGATAAAGAGAGGAAGAAAACCAACGAAATGAATCGAGGAATAGCGTAATGATAAAGAACCAAGGAGTGTTGTTGGTGCGTCGCTTGCGTTTAACACTGGATTTACGTTAAGCTCTTACCTTTGTCATATTTTTTGTTGTCATCTGCTTTAGGCTTATCTCGAATCCCTGTCCGTGTTTTGTGAAGATTTTTTCTTTTATTTTTAATTGAAATAAATTGAGATCTAATCGTAGATTAGAATTATAAACGTAATACGAATAGATTAATTTTGAAGATTTGCATAAAGGATCGGATTTAACCAACGCTCGATCGAATTCCTCCAGTTCCGGTCTATAAAATATATAGAATTAAATAAGGTGTTGAAATTATTAATCTTCTATTTTGTAATTTATCAAGCGCGTTGCGTAATATCTTTACGAGATGAATTAATAATATACATTGTTATCTATTTTGATGAAGACTTTCTTTTATGCGATACTCGCGAATTCTCGAAATTACGATGTATGATTTTTGATTTCGTTATGCGAGTTTTTAATGAAAAGTGGGAAGGTTAAATATGTGATATGGTCGTGTGGGCGTGGGTGTTTTTCGAAGTTGTATCGAAAGGATATTTCCCATGCCTCCTACGACGTGGACGTTACGATGACAGGGAGTTCCGCCGTATAATTCGATTAGTTGTAATATATTTGTTTGTTTTGTGATACGCAATATTTTAACCCCTTAAAAAGATAGGGAATGGAATAATTTTAATTTTTCATAATTTGTTTTGGTCTTTTGTTTTTAAGGAGGAGGAGGGCAAGACGTAAATTGGGAAAAATGTCGCATATAAAAAACTTTAGATACATATCATCTCTTTACATTGACTTTTCCGCGTTGTCTTACTTGCCGATGTATTTTGATTCGTAACTATGTTTTTTTTGGTTTTCTTCGGAAAAAAACTCGCTTAAGGAACGAAGAATTTATTTTGCACCATCTCCCGAGAAGTAAAAAGTAACGTTATTTCGTCCTTTCGCTTCACGCGAGATTCGTATATTTACCGAAAAATATTAATTTTTTTAATTTTCTTTAATGCAATATTTCTTTTTTTTAATTTAGTCTCCCATAAAATACCATTTTCCTTATTAAATAATTTTTAGGGTGACCAAATTAAAAATTAAAAATAGTATAAATAAATTATTATTTTTCGGTAAATATGCGAATCTCGCGCGAAGCGAAAGCACGAAATAACGTTACTTTTTACTTCTCGGGTGAGGGGGGAAAATAAATTTTTCGTTTCTTAAGCGAGTTTTTTTTTTTTTAAGAAAACAAAAAACAATGGTTATGGAATCAAAGTCTATATAGAATTGATATTCAGGTGGGAAAAAAGATTTGAATATTTTTTGAATTTTGAATTAGACCTTCGAGTTATAAAAGGTCCCGAAGAAATGTTACTTAATCGCTTTAACGAAAGTTTAAGCTTAAGAAAATGGTACTTGAGAGCGTTCAGCCGCTTTCACGATTCCCGTAAGGCGAGACTACGAAAGCGACCGTGAATATCGCAGTATAGATGATGTGCGAGCGCGCATTAAATTGATTTGCTATGATTGTTAATAAACAAAAATTGATTTTTTTTATAAAAATACTAAAATATTCCAATTCAATTAAATTTAATCCACAAATTATATTCGAAACACGTTTGCTTAGATATATTGTTTTTTTATTTTATCTAACCTAAATAATTATTATAAGTTTATACTGCGAAGTACTAATTGTAGTTGGCCGAAGATGGGTCTGACGCGTGCCCTTGCTTTAACCTCATACAATTGCAATAACCTCTATTGCGTAGCGGCTTCGTCCGGAGCCTTTGCGGCCTGGTGGTGACGTTCGATACGTAGGAATGTTGTCGAATGCTTCCATTTGGTATAGTTTTACGAGGTTGTATAAATATATATATTCGTTATTTACTGACGTATATTCGCGTTGTTTAATAAGCTAAAAGGCTGTGGTGTATGTGGCGCCTAGCGCTAATGGACCTATATGCGCTTGCATTAAGATTCACTCTTTTGGTTTCTCGAAGTTTTGTCGGTTAACTTTAAGACTACCTTCCAAAATTTCCATCATTTTCTAATATTAATTATGTTATTATTAATAGCTTTTCTTGTATTTACTACGATTTCCGATATATTCATATTCCTAGTACATTTTTATGCCTAGGAATTTAATTCGCTTAAGGTAGCCACTTAAAATTTAACGAGATTGACAAAAACGAGGTACTCATCATAATTCGATATTTGAATCAAACGAATTAAATCTGTTTGCATTTATGTTTTCGAAATGACATTAGACTGCAAAATAATTTTTTTGTTCCCAGCGTGATGTTTTTTAATATTTAAGAAACTCAACAGAAAGAAAACTAATTATGCGATTTGCATTTCGAGATAGGCGATCGCAGTTTTCTGTTACTTCGTTACCTCACGCTTAACTTACGGGGCTTCGCGAAGTCCTAGACTCCATAATAATTTTTTTTGGTTACATTAGAAACATAACATCGCTAAGGAACGAATTTATTTTTGTCTCAATCTCCTCGAGAAGTACAAAGTAACGTTTTTTCGTGCCCTGAGCACCCTCGGAAAGTAAGGAGGGGCGTCTAAGCACCTTACATTCGCTTTTAGTCTCTCCAGATTATTTAACAACGACGTTTCCGAGTGAAATGGGTGTCGTGTAAGGTACTTATCGAAAAAAATTTATTATTATTTTTAAGTTTTTTTAATTTAGTAACCCCTAGAAAATGATTTGTTAAAGAAGATGGTGTTTTATGGAAGAGTAAATTAAAAAAAAATATAATAGTATATAGATAATAATAAGATTACTGAAGCGGCTTCGAAAACTGATCGACGGATCGCGATAGTCAACAGCGGTTTCAATCTATTACTTCTTTACGACATGCTTAAACTTACGGGGCTAATTAGCATAATAAATAGACTAAATAAAATTAGTTGATTACAAAATATTTATTCGCCTTTAGTGGATACAATAATTTTTATTTTGCTCATCTCCCTTAAAAGTTACAGTAAGTAACGTTAATTTCGTGTCAACCTACACACCCGTGCAAAGTATACGAGGAATTCGTTTATTTTGATTTCCGAAACATGTTTTTTTTTGTTTTTCTTTCGGAAAAAAAACTCGCTTAAGGTAACGAAAAATTTATTTTGCACCATCTCCCAAATACAAAAATTTTAACGTTGTTTTCGTTTCCTTTTCGTCTTTCGCGGTCGAGTAGGATTCGTATATTTACCTGAAATAATATTATTTATTTAATTTTTTGTAACTTTGCTTCAATTTAATAAATATATTTCTTTTTTGTTTTATTAAAATATTCTGAAACGAAATACCATTTTCCTTATTAAAAAATTTCTATTGAGTGAAAATATTAAAAATTATTAAAATGATAATAAATTTATAATTTTATTTTTCGGTATTAAGTTATTTTTTGCGATTATCTCGCGTTTCGAAATGCTAAAAGTCTCGAATTATAACGTTACTTTACTTTCTCGGGTGAGGGGGGAAAATAAATTTTTTTCGTTCTTTAAGGCGAGTTTTTTTTTTTATATTATAATACAAAAAAGAAATTGTTATGAAATCGAAGTCTATATTGCTTTTAATTTTTTTGAGATTTTGAATTATTAACCTCTAATAAATAATTTATTTTTGGAATATATGTTGAGTCGTAATTGCGTCATTACTGAAAAGTAGTTTTATAGCTTTAAGATTAATTGTACAATTGAATGCGTGGCAGTCCGTCTTCACGATTCCCGTAAGGTCGAGCATCTGACAAAGCTGAGCGGGTGAATATTCGCTAGTATAGATGACGTGTGATGCGGCTGCATGTATTTTAATCTTGTCTAGTCTTCTTCACAATAAATAATTATGATTTTCAATTATAGCATTTATATAATATCTATAATAACTTGTATATAATTGTTCAATTAAATTAATCCACAACTCTGTTAGTCTTCGAAACACGTTTGCCTTAGATATCAAACCAAATATGATTTAATTAACTACCAATAACTATTAAATTTGATGATTTCATCGGATTGAGGGCGACGTGGCCTTTTGCCTTTATCCCTTACATGGCAATATACCGGCTGCGAGCGGCTTTCGGTCGGAGGCCTTTGCGGCCTTTCGTTTGGTACTGCTGATTACATGTATGATTTGTTGTTGTCGAAATGCTTCCAGTTATATACGGATTCTGAAAGAAAATAAAATTATTATTACTACTGTATAATCGGGTTGGTTTCCTATAGCGAAATAGGCGGGTTAATGTGCGCCCCATTGCGCTAATACCTAATGTCCTGCGATTATAAGTGTGACCCTGGTTTTCTCGAAAGGTCTGGAATCTTTAAGAACACCCTTCGAATTGTCTCATCATGTCAAAATTAATATGAAATTAGCTATTTCGTATTGTACATCGATTATGCCGTATATAATCTATCCCAGTTAATCGATATGCTCGGAGTTTGTAATTTCTCGCTTAGGTAGCGTGACTTAAAATTTAACCGAGAGTGAAAAAAGTCGTAGGGTCTCTATACATTCGATATACTCGAATATATCGTTTTATAGACGATGTAATTACTTCTTATTTCATTCTATTTAATTCGACATATGATCTTTTTTTATGTTTTTATATTTTTAGGAGTTTTATACTAGTTTCGTATCCTAATTTATTTCGCTAAACAATTCTGCCCTATTGAATTTTTTCGTCTTATCTGTTTAGCTAAGCACTTGAATATCTCTTCACATATGAATGATTATAATAAAATACTTCGCAGCCCTGCGATTTTAGGGAACTTTCTCGCCTAACTAATTTGCCAAAACGCTATTTATTCATAGTATTGTAAGGATTTATTTAATTGAATTACTAGGTCTCTTATTACCGTTTTTAACTTCGAGCTAATCATCGTATATGTTCGTTACCGACCTGTTTAATTATTCTTCGATTTCATTTTGTAATTCTATACTCTGCTACTGTTGCATTTGCCTATCCAATAAAGTAAGTCTTTAATAATTGTTAAATATTTTTTTTTTTTTCAGAGAGTTGCCAGCTACTTGCTTCTATGCGAAGTCTGCAGTAATCACTGTTTTTTTTCAATTTTATTAATAATGTTACCTTTTTTTGTGATTTTTTGGTTCGTATGTTCTTTCGCTCCTAAGAACACGCGTCGTTTGTGCTGTTTTAAATTAACTATTGACAATTCTTTTGCATTGCGGTAATTACTCTCTCTTTTTATAGCCGAAAAGTGCTACGTCAGATTTATTTGTTATGATTATTATGCAAAAAGTATTTCGAAAAACAAATGATTCTCAAATTTAAATAATTTAAGAAAAAATAAATCCATTTCTATTTTAATAGATTTGCTAGCTTTGTTACATCTTATTTTCAAGATATACATTTTAAAAGCTGAAATGTTTTTGATTATTAGGTCAATGAATTCTATATTTTTAAAAAATAACAAAAATCAGGTTCTGAAGACTGAAACTTTCCTTAGGTGACAAATACTAGCCGAAAATATTATAATTTTGTCTTAAATATTGTTTTTTTGATCATTAAGGCAAAACAGTTGTGATGGTTAATAAGAAAATTGTATTGTTTTCTGCAAATTGTGCTTAGTTGGCAATTTACTTATGCGAGAGCTTTTTGAAGATATTCCATTTTTCTTTATTTAAAGATCAAATCAGTTGTTATATTTAGTATTGAATTTGCTTACTTTTTGACATTTATATTATATGAGTTTATAAATTATTATATTTTAATTATTTCTTTTTGATTTTTTTTGATTAATTAAGCAATAATCATTATTTAAGGAATATTTACAAATATCGAATTTATATTAAAATTTTGCTTTTATGAGTGAATATCTTATATATTTTAAAATTGAAAATGTGTCATTTTCGTGAAATACTTTTATTTTTTTGTTACTATTTTATATCATAACAATTATTATTACAATAATATTTCAATTTAATTAAATTTTGCATTATTATTTGACTACTTTTTTTTATTTTATTTTGATTTATTAATGCCTTTAAACAATATTAAGTTTAATTATAGAAAAAAATATTCAATTAATTTTGTTTTAATATGCTGAATCAATAAATTAATATCTGTTTTGCAGCTTTATATTTTGAAGTTTCGCTCCGCAAATATTAGATTTTTTCGTTCCTTAATGCAGTTTTTTTTTTATAAAGATTATTACCTAATAAAAAAACAATTACGCGACGCATCGAGATAGCCGATTTCACGTTTGTCTGTTTTATCTTTTTTTGTCGTTTACCTCAGCGCTTAACCTTACGGGGCTTCGCGAAGTCCTAGACTCCATAACTAATTTTTTTTGTTACATTAGAAAAATAACTCGCTAACTTAACGAAAAATTTATTTTGCTCATCTCCCGAGAAGTACAAAGAAACGTTATTCGTGCCATAACTGCTGACATTCCCTCTGGAAGTAATACGAGTGGGCGTCCTATGCACCTTACTTCGCTTTTTGGTCTCTCGTAGTATTTATTTTAACAACGATCGTTTCCGTAGTGAAATTGGGGGTCGTGTATAGGTAATTTTTCTGAAAAAATTTTATTATTTTTTTTTTTTTTTTTTTGTTAATTTAGTACCAATAATATGAATGATTTGTTAAAGAAGATGGTGTTTTATGGAAAAGTAGAATTAAACAAATAATATAGTTATATAGAAGAGAAGCCGCTTCGAAAAAATGATCGACGGATCGCGATAGTCAACAGCGGTTTCGATCTATTACTTCTTTACGACACGTTTAAACTTACGGGGCTTCGCGAAGTCATAGACTCCGTAAAAAAAAAAATTTAGTTTCATTAGAAAATTAAAAGGTAACTTAACGAAAATTTTTCGCTCAATCTTCCGAAAAGTACAAAGTGACGTTATTTCGTGCAAACCTGACACCCCCTTGAAGTAACGAGGGCGTTTAAGCACCTTACATCCGTTTTAAGTCTCTCGAGATTATTTAACAACGACGTTTCCGAGTGAAATGGTTGTCGTGTTAGGTACTTATCGAAACTTATCGAAAATATTTTATAACTATTTTTAATTTTTTTTAATTAAGTCTGATCTATTACTTCGTTACGACACGCTTAACCTTACGGGACTTCGCGAAGTCCTAGACTCCGTAATAAATTTTATTTCGCTTCATTAGAAAATAACTCGCTTAAGGAACGAAAATTTTATTTTGCTCAATCATCCGAGAAGTTAAAGGTAACGTTATTTAGTGCCAAATCGGCACCACCGGAAAGTCGCGAGGGGCGTCTAAGCATCTTACATCATACTGATCGACGGATCGCGATAGGCGAACAAGGAATGAAAGGCTTATTTTTTCCTATCTCCAGAGAAGTAAAAAGTAACGTTATTTTGTGCCCGGTGGGAGGGGACCATTAGGGTTTTTTTACGTTGATTTTCAAAACGTTCTTTATAAGGCCCAACACCCCCGAAAATTAACGAGGGGTGTCTAAGCACACTACAGCCGCCTTTAGTTTTTCGATATCTGAAGCCGTTTCGAAAACTGATCGACGAATCGCGATAGGAGACCGCAGTTTTTATCTATTACTTCGTAACGACACGCAGGACCTTAAGGAACTTCAAGGACTCCTAAATTCCGTTATTTATTTTTTGTTTTCTCCGAAAAAAAAAACTCGCTTAGGGAACGAAAAAATTATTTTGCTCCATCTCCCGAGAAGTAAAAGGTAACGATATTTCGTGCTAC
Organism: Trachelipus rathkii; assembly: GCA_015478945.1. Taxonomy (NCBI): domain Eukaryota; kingdom Metazoa; phylum Arthropoda; class Malacostraca; order Isopoda; family Trachelipodidae; genus Trachelipus; species Trachelipus rathkii. Next base: position 9,014 of record JABUQX010054999.1, read on the forward strand.
GACTGGAGCGTAAATTTCGAAAGGTTCCCAGAAAGCCCGACACCACCGGAAAGTAACGACGTCGTTCGTCCAAGCAAGAGATTTTTTCAGGTTAATTTTCAAAGTGTTCTTTAGAAGGCCCTACACCCACGATTAATAACGAGGGGCATTTAAGCACTCTCCAGCTGCTTTTAGGTTTACGAAAATGGAACAAGCGCTTTAAAATGGGGGTCATTTACCGATAAATAATCTATATCTATATCTAGATACTATTATCTATCTATGTACTATTATTTATTAGTTTTTGACGGATCGGGATAGGCGGACCGCAATTTCGACGCGCCTAACCTCACCCGGCAACTCGAATTCCAGATTCCATAATTTTTTTTTGGCTTCCTCGAGAAAAACTCGCTTAGGGAACGAAAAATTTATTTTGCCCCTACTCTCGAGAAGTCGAAAGTAACGTTATTTAGTGCCCCGATCGTAGCATAAGGGGGGGAAGGAACCCTTTAGATATTTTCATGTTAATTTTCAAAGTGTTCTTTAGAAGGCCCGACACCCCACGGAAAGTAACAAGGGGCGTATAAACACTCTCCAGCTGCTTTTAGTTTTATGATATCCGAAGCCGCTTCGAAAAAATGATCGACGGATCGCGAAAGGCGACCGCAGTTTCGATCTATTACTTCGTTAAAACACCACGCTTAACCTTAAACTTGGCTACTCGAAATCCTAGATTCAGCAACTTTTTTTTCGGTTTCCTCGGGAAAAACTCGCTTAGGGAACGACAAATTTATTTTTTCCCATCTCCCGAGAAGTCAAAAGTAACGTTATTTCGTGCCCCGAACCCTATAGATTTTTTCACGTTAATTTTCAAAGTGTTCTTTATATTAAAGTTTAATTAATTTTTTTTCCACAAATTATATTCCAAACACGTTCATTTTGATAATTAACCAAAATATATATGATTACTCACGAAGAACAAAATTAGAAACGAAGATGTGGCGGCCTTAGCTTCTTTTAATAAAAAAAGGTATAAAGAAGGAATGAAGATACAATTTTTTTAAACAATTTTTATTATTATCATGTATAATATTGATGTTTTATGCAAACAAATATGAGTGGTAAGAGAAAAAACGCCACGATTTACCCGTTTGGGAACCGCGCTTCATAATTTGTTAACGTTTTCATTTGTCACGTTTTCGACTCGAGCGGTAGTTGTATGTTCGTTTCTTACGAGATCTCGCGAATGCTGAAGTTCTCTTTCCGAGTATTTCTTTTTGGCAACGACGTTGATAACATTATCCGTAATATTGAAAGTTTTCTTGAAGAACCCCCTGCAAATTCGATTCTTCCCTTTATCGACAAACAAGTAAAACGCTTTATTAAAATTTCTGCGACTGCATGAAACCGGGTATCGATATTTCGGCTTGAATCTTTTGATAAGCTGTCCCAAAAATCTTTCCTTGCTTTCCGCGTTCGAGAGTTTCAAATAGTTTTCGAAATTTTCGCGTCTACTTATTTGATCTACTTTGCCCTCGCACGAGAAACCGCAGTTTACGTTGCAAAATGGACTGCGCTGATTTTCGTTTTTCCACCGTTTTCTTTGGTTCGCGCGAACTACAGCTCTGATATCTTTATCCTCTATGTTGAGAGTTTTTTTGAAGAAAGTCTTGCAAACTCGAATCCACCTGTCATCTAGTAGGAAATATCCATTATTATTTCGTCTTAAACTGCCCGGTTTTACATTTTTAGGAGAACATCTTTTGATGCGTTTCTCGAGGAAACTTTGTCGTAGGGTTTTCTGGCTTTTAATTTCCAAAAATTCGGAAAGATTTTTTTGCATCACATCCTCCTTTATAATGTATGCGCATTTGAAGCGGCAATTTTTATCGCAGGACCGCTTTTCCATGTCTCGATTGATAAAAAGCCGAGCGCAAGATTCGGTCGCCGCGTAAACCAAATGATCGAAAGGAGCGAGGGTTACAGAAGCTCCTATTATTAGTAGTAAGTCGTAATTTCGGAACTCTTTGATGCGTTTACTTATGGTAAACGGCTCGTTGTATAATAAGATATCCGTTTTACCAATTCGTATTTGGTCGTATGTTCTGTTCCCCTAAGAAGCACCTCGTTGTGCGTTTAAATTAACTATGACACCCTTGAGGCGAAAACTCTCTCTTTTATAGACGAAAAGTGTTACGTCAGATTGATTTATTATGATTAGTAAGCAAAAAGTATTTCGAAAAACAAAATATTCCAATTTAATTAATTTAAAATAATCCATTGTTCTATTTTAATTAGATTTTGCTTAGCTGACATATTATATTAAAAATACATTTTAAAAGCTTGAATTTTTTTGATTATTAAGCAAAACATATTAAAAAAAAACAAATATCATAATTTATTTAAATTTTGCTTTGGTGACAAATTCTAGGAAAAATATTTTTTTTTAAACTATTTTTTTTTACTATTAAGCAAAACATTATTATTTACCAAAATTATTTCAATTTATCAAATACCATTTTCTTAAGCTTGAACTATCGTTAAACCGATTATGACGTCATATAGTGACGCCGCTTAGGGAACTGGTATAAGGTCGAAGGTCCAAGTGCAAATTCCAAAAAATAATTTCGACTTAAAATTTTTTGTGAATTATTTTCTTTGAGATTTTTTATATTTTAGTACTTAGACCTTCGACTTATACTTAGAACTTCCACTTATATCAGTTCCCTTAGAAACGTCACTATATCGGGTTGAAGCGATAGTTTTCACCTAAAAGGTGTCGCCCGATCACTTTAGGACGTTTTTCGGTACCCTTCGAAACGTCACTATGATATAGTGTCGCCTTACGGGAATCTCGAAAGCGGTTGAACGCTTTCAAATACCATTTTCTTAAGCTTGGACTATCGTCAAACCGATTATGACGTCATATAGTGACGCCGCTTAGGGAACTGGTATAGGTCGAAAGTCTAAGTGCAAATTCCGAAAAATAGTTTCGACCTAAAAATTTTTTGTGAATTATTTATTTTCTTTAGAAAATAACTCGCTTAGGGAAAGAAAATTTTATTTTCTTTAATCTCCCGAGAAGTACAAAGTAACGTTATTACGTGCCAACCTGACACCTCCGGAAAGTAACGAGGGGCGTCTAAGCACCTTACATCCGCTTTTAGTCTCTCGAGATTATTTAACAACGACGTTTCCGAGTGAAAAGAGTGTCGTGTAAGGTACTATCGAAAAAATTTTATTACTATTTTTAATTTTTTTAAATTTAGTCACCCCTAGAAAATATTTTATTAAAGAAGACGGTATTTTATGGGAGAGTAAATTAAAAATATAATAATAAGATTATCTAAAGCCATTTCGAAAACTGATCGACGCATCGAGATAGGCAACCGCAGTTTTAATCTATTACTTCGTTTCATTTTTTTTATATATAAATAATATATATATATAAATCATAAATCTTTGGTTTATTAAAAATAAGTTCATACTTACATATCTCCTTATCCCCATGTTCTATATTTCTTTTTAATTTATTTCACACGTTCATCCTCTGGAAAGTACCCTTTAAATCTTAAAAGCTTCATGTGGCTGATACATGCCCATTAATGATTTTACTTTGTTTGCTTAAGGTAATTCAGATCTTATATTGTTTTATACTGTTTTGTTTAATCAAACCTTTGCATCCACTAACCCCTCTTATATTTTTGCATGTTCTGTATAATATTTGTCTGCATACAAGCTTCTTCAATCAACTTAAAATTAAGAAAGAAACACAAAGGCTTCAGAAGGGTAGCCTCGGGCTTTATCAAAAAACCCTCTACAGGACCTTGTGAGTTTTCTTTAATTATTATTATTTAATTTATTTTTAGACATTTTAATGGTAGCAGAGAGCGTAGTTATAATTACTACCCTTCTTAAGCTCTATACGCTACCTGTTTCTTTCTTTCCTGTATTTTTGTTTATTTTCATTCTTTTTTTCTACATATATTCTTTTATGTTTAATAGTTAAAAGCCTTAAATAAATTAAATAACAACTCTAATTCCCGTAATCCTTTTCACAGGGTCTTTATGTTTGATTCTTATTTTGATCTAGTCATCTCATTTTTTGGGTCCTATTTCTAGGACATAACAAGAACACCTTTCTTGTCGGATCCCAATCTTAAGTTTGGAACATAACCAGAGATTTTATATATATAAATCTAGTCATATAGATATACTATAAATCTAGTCATAATCTAGAATAATAATAGTTACCTAGTTGTTACCTTGTTTTCGTTGAGATTGTTCCACAATTCCATACATTTTGTATCTGGAACCTTCTCAAACACACCATAATATAATGATTATTTGAGTTTTAATTTTAAGGAATATTATAAAGCTACTAAGTAAATATACTCCATAAAACTACGGGAGTCCAATTGACTTCATATAACTTAGCTATCCCATTACTTATCCCGGATAACTGATGAATGGAAATTAACCAAAATAAATTCTACTACTTTTGTTGTATATATGTGTAAAAATAAATCTATCTTTTACTCCTTTTTCATTCTCCCCTTCTACTTCTCTATGTTATAAGTGATCTACCTTTAGCCACAAACCAGGAGCATTGGGAGCAAGCTTATGGTCCCTCCTTCTTGAATCCTGACGTAAGCATGAAAGCTTGATGGTTCTATTCAATATCTCCTTCAGGTAGATAAAGCATAATTTCTTTTTCATTTTCTCACTGTTCTTTACTACTTTATATTAATTTTGATAATACTAATTACTTTTGTCTGGACGTCACTTGGTCTCCACTACATTAATTTGTTTATATATATATTTAATATATTCTTTTATGTATTATTTTTAGTAGTATAGTTAAGTTATTATAATTTAAGTATTTATTAATTTTTGTGAAATACACACCTTGAAGAGAAATTCGACGAATTCGTGAAACTTCAGAACAAACACTTCAAGAACATCAATCAATAGAAGGTTTATCGGAACATCAATATTATTTGAAGTATATAATAATTTCCTCCAGGTGAGTTTTATATGAATAGACTATGTGAATTTTACTTACAGCAAAAGAATATTTAATTACAAAAACAAATTAAGAAACTCATTAGTGTTCTGAAATCAATATATCTATCAGTATCATTCTTATTTAAACAATTTTTTCAATATCTACTTAATAAATGATAAATAATTAATGACACTTATGATTATAAAAAATATAACTATTATAACTCTGGAATTTGGTTCCAGTTTGTTATGCACTTTCCTAAGAGAGACATATGCACTTTCAAGAAGGACACCTAAAAACAGTCCCCTTTACATCCCTCCCTGCTAAAATTGAACCCCCCCCTTAAATTACCTCATAGAGGAATAGGAAAAAGGCTCGAAGAGGAATGAAAAGAACAAATGGAACTTGAACTTCCAAAATATGAAAATATGAACCGGCTCTCTTGGTTGCGAAGCGAAAACAATTATTTCAACAAATTTTAACATAATATTTTAACTCTTTACATCAAGAAAAATAAAAATTTCCTTTCTTTAAATTTAATTAACAAAATAAATAAACTTTTAATTTTACTTAAGAAATAAATCATTCTTTGTATAAAAATATATTTTTCTAAAACTATAAGGTTTTCTTTTGAGAGTATATGTGTATCTTATTTATCGAGGATTTGTATCAGAAAAGTCATTATCCTCAATCAGATCATGTTCTTCTTTAATCACCTCCATCCACTGCTTATATGCCAACCTTCTCTGTTCTTTGGACATGCCCACCCAATTCATCGCTTTCATAGCTTGTACACTATAGTTACGTTGGATGCGTTTTACTTTAGGATCCAATGTTACACCTGCGGATGAACTTTGTGAGTGAGCATCTGAACTGGACGGCTGATTATAGGAAAATTGACTAGATCTATTAGAACCCGAAGGTCCTGCAGTTTGTGTACTTGACTGTACTGGATAATAAGAAGAAGTCCTTCTATTCAATTTGATTATTATATCAAAATTTGAAGAAAGATGTTAGCACTTGCTTCCAATGTTGTCAGTACCTGCGAAAGATGATACAATGATTAATGAGTGCATAAAATATGTTATTTGTTACATAAAATATTATACTTAGTATCCAATCACTCTAATTCCCTACTTGAAAATTTAACAAAGTTAGCTAAAACAATCAGTAACAAAAACAAAAATATTTTATTATTAATATTTGAATCTGTATTAAGTATAGTTATCATTAGTATTTAATCAATAATGACAAAATTTAAAATTCCCTTTAATGAGGCAAATGAATTAAATTTAAAGAATATTTTTAATATAATATTCAGTCAAGAATTTACTAAAGGTTAATTCTTTTTCTTGGAATAGAAAACTAAATAGACATAAGAAAATTTAAGAAACATAAAATAAACCATTTGGAAGGTTTCAGCATTGTGATTAGTTATATTTACTGAAGAGAAAAGCGTCTTCTTTGATGCACTATATATTCTAAAACCATAGGCATGACATGAGGTAATTCGCCAACGGGTCCCATACTTCGAGTAAAAGGCCGTCTTTGAACTTCTTCCAATTCTTCATTACTTACTGGTAACATCGCTAAAGAGCTATCATCTAGCTGAACATTAGCGGGATCACCGAAAATTTCACCAATAATTTGGAAAGAAGGAAGCCCGGCCACAGGTGTTGAATTTAACGTCATACCTGCTTGAAGGAACTCCGTATTATTCATTGGCGGACTGAACCCATAAAACTCTGTATCTCTTGAGCTACTATTTGAGCTATCCAAATTCAACAGACTATCGCCTAAGGATAAAGGCAAAGAAGGTTCAGGTTCAGGGATTGTTTTAGAGTTTTCTGAAGATATCGACCACTCTGGACTAGGTCGTTCTCTAAAATACGACTGGTTAGAGATATCCCTTTCCAAATTTACAATAGGAACTTCTCTAAAGCTTCCCCCGATTGGCGACATCTCTATGGGGACATCAGCAACATTCTCATTTTCGGATGAAGGAATCAGGACAGAAGGATATTGAAACTGTATTGGGTAATCATGGGTATATAAATCATGATAATCCAAAGTAGGGGTTGGAAGCCCTCCACTAGTAAATAATATGGAATCATGAACATTAGTCATCCCAGAGGAATGCGTAATTATGCCGTTATTCTCGCTGCCAATCACATCTTGACTTGACACAATTGATTCTTCCACGGAACTCACTGATTCAAACGAAACTTCTACCGGAGGCATGGAAAACCTTACTCTTGGCAATTTTGATTGACTGGGAGACGACCCACAAGGTTCTTTTTCTACTGAAGAACTATGTTGTTCACATTTGTCTTCCTGCATTAACTGGATTCCGGCAGACAAATCAGGTAGAGCGTCAAACACATCCAAGGCAATAGGGTTAAAAGAAAAACCCTCGAAATCCAGCTCTTCTCCATCAAATCCCTCGAAATCTGGTTCTTCTTCATCAATGAGCTCCAAACTGTCGTCAAATAAACCAGCTCCAGAAGACGATTCTTCTGACCCCATGGACTCATGACTAGATTCAGAAACCAGATCTGAATCTTCTGGATCTGCATTTGCATTTTTATCATCCAATTCGTCCTCGTCTGCGAAGAACTCCTCATGGATCTCCCTATTCCGAGCTAAATATTTATACAAATAATTTGGGATCTCAATCCACTTTCTTAAGTGTGAAAAGTGAACTTTTTGCAAACGGTCAGTAGGTTTATTAAATCGCCTTATAAGGTATGTAACCCGATTAGGATTGACTTCCTCCA
>JABUQX010055000.1:5000-7500 GCA_015478945.1 Trachelipus rathkii
CTGGAACATTGCCTGGATCGTAAGATACTTTATACAGGTAAGACGGAATGTTACCTTTCTTGTGAGTGGACGCGGTAATCCTTATTCTCTATATGACCTCGTATGTGATTGGTCGAGGATTATTTTATCGCTTTTTGGTTTACCGTATGTAAAAACATGTTTTGTTCATATCCTGAACCTGGGAATCGTTTATTTAAACTCTTAACATACATGTAATTTTATTTAAAGAAAGTAAAATAAGGATTAAAAACTTACTGATAATAATTAGAAAAATTTAATAATCATACTTAGCAAAATATATATATATATATATAATATATATATATATATTATATTATATATATATATATATTATTATATATTTATATATATATATATATATATATTATATATATATATAATATATATATATATTATATATATATATATATATATATATATATATATATATATATATATATAGCTAAAATTAATATATACAAGAGTGTTAATATATTTACAATGGTTTAATATATTAAGGTTCACATTAAATATAATACAGGAATATTATTATATATAAACTTCCTACATACATTTTACACATAATGTTTATGATTATTTTATATTAAAATCTCTAAATCTTGCAAATATGCCCAATCATTTATATCATATGTCGATGATATACGTTTTCGTAACTTCGTAACACCTTCATTTAACACATCCTTAAAAGTTCCCTGTTCAGATATCATAGTATATTTACATTCGGGGTTACGTGCATAAATACTTTCCTGCCATTGTTTTCTAAGTAGATAAATGAATTTCTGTACGTCTATAGAACTTAGGAAGCGGTCGATGATATCCGGCGTAGGATCATCGATCAGGGTTTTTTTAAATGCGTAGTATTCTTGGTATAACATGTAATGAATTACGGTTACGTAATTAGATAACACATATGTTTGTCTTCTTCAGCTGTAATAACATTCGCTTACGTACCTCTAACATATATTTCAGCTGCGTTAGGCCTGAAATGTAGAATCCAAATGATGTAGGTTCAAATACTGCTGTTTCATTATTTCTCTCATATAATCTAACTTCCAAACTGATTATGTTTTGATGTTTATAAATGCTAGAGTAAGTTGCTTATCGCTGGTTTCTTCGCACACAGGCTAATAACTGTTTCGTTCATTTAAAGCTGAGCTTGGTTTAAAGTATTCTGTAAGCCACTCTTTCAGTGTGATTACATATACTAAGTAATTCATCTGGACTCACGAAAATACGCTTGGTATTATAACAGGGTGATTGGGTAGCACACTTGAAAAAAATTCAAATCTATCGGGTTTTTTTTATATAAGAATGAAACCCTACTCCGGGATCTTAATTTCCCACTGGATAATGTCCTTGTTTGAGTTATCATGTTAAAGCGTGGTTCAATGATCATAATTAGTGAAATAAGACACTTTTTATTACAAACCAGAGAAAATTGTGCACCGCTTCAAGAGCCAAAAACGAGTATGATTTTAAAATGGCGTTTGGATCTAAAACACGAATCCTCAAATATAATTTTCAATCACAGGCAAGGTTCAGGATATGAAAAAAACATGTTGTTTTAACATACGTAGACCAAAAGCGATAAAATAATTCTCGCCCAATCACATACGAGGTCATATAGAGATAGGATTACTCCGTCCACTCACAAAAAAGGTAAACATTTCCTTCTTACCTGCTTAAAGATCTTACCGATCCAGCATGTTCAGTTTGAAATATATTTATAAATAATAATAACAATAGCATGAAGTAAAATACACTAAACGGCTTGGCGAGTACGCGGGCAATATGCGCCTGCGGGCGCACGCGGCGGGCGGGGGACGCGGAAAATATTGCGCCTGCGGGCGCACGCGGCGGGCGGGGACGCGGAAATATTGCGCCTGCGGGCGCACGCGGCGGACGGGGATGCGACGGGACGCACCAGCGGGTGCGGGGTTGGGCTGCCTTTGCGGTGTGGGTCATGCTGAGCCGTGGTGGCTTACTTATGAACTAGGGCGAAAACTACTCCGACCAATCACAAGTAAGGAAAAAATTCCTTCTTACATGCTTAAAGGATCTTACCGATCGAGCATGTTTCAGTTTGAAATATATTTATAATAATATAACAATGAATTCTTGTCTATAAGCTGGATTAACTTTTGACCTGGTATTATGATTAATTAGACCGTCGACAAAAAGGTTATCCTAATTTAGCCTAAATTTTAAGGCCTAACGTAGTTATTGCACCACATTTTACAGAAAAAGGTCAGTTTGAAATATATTTTGACCTGGAATTTGGCTTAAATCGCCCCGGGCTACAAAAGGATTATCCTATCAACACGATTTTACAGAGAGAGTCAGTTTCGTATCTGTAAGGAGTGCGGTTGTTGTGTTTTCTCGTGATGGAATGTCAATGTACATGAGATAATAATAATAATAAATAAAGAAAACTCCGAATTATTTAAAAAACTTTGAAATATTTTTAGTTAACATCGAG
>JABUQX010055000.1:12500-27500 GCA_015478945.1 Trachelipus rathkii
TCTCTGAAAGTGTAAATGGTTGTTAGTGGGTTTATACTGAAACTTGGATTATAGAATAATTAATTAACCCTCCCGCTCTCGAACCAGCTCTGTGATTTATTCGTTTTTATTAAACGTAGTTATTTCTTTAATTCTTGTATCTGAAATGCTCCGTGATTTAGGAGTGTAAATAAGATTCACCGAATTACTTATTAACCCTCTCTGTCTATCTTTTGTATTAAAGACATTTCTTTAACCTACTAAAAGTCCTAGTCTATAAGGTTTATAATTCTGAAGTCATTTAATTATAGTAATTTCTAGATCTCGTGTTTAAGAGATCTATTCCGTAAGTCGTAGTATTTATTTGAATACATTGTAGTATTAAAATTCTTAATTGAACTCTGATTCCGTGGTTTGGATCTATGTATTGATTATCCTGATTTAGTGTTTATACACTCTTAATATTTAAAAGGAAACATTGTAATAAATTTTTGTATATTAACAGCCACGTGGTAATAGTGAGCTATCTAGTCAAATTTGCATTTTGTAATTAAAGACTAAATTTTACACAGCTTTCAATTCTCCTCCAAATTAAAAACATATTAGTACATTCTAAAGTTAAGAGATCACTTAGAGTAACAATATCACGACATGCGTAATTGGTTGAACTGCCCACCAGAGTTCCTGTGATGATAGAACTCCCGTTTTGCAAAGCCTATAGTTTCTTTCAGTTTGTCAGATGATGTTGGATATTTCATATTGAAGATACTCCCATCACTTTCTTTACTTTTGAGGTGACTATTTTATTTTATCTCAAATTCGTAGCTTTGTCTGTCTTAATTATCTCTGTTCGTTAATCTCTGAAGCGTTCTACTCTTTAATTTATGCCTGGTGTACCTTGTACACCGTAACATAAATATAAATTAAAGTGGCGCCCGAACAGGGACTCTGTTTGGGTCCCTGCTAAATCGGTTGCGCTAGGTTGTGACGTTGTCACCTGATCTTCAAAGTTTCTTCGTTTTCGTTTTCTTCGTTTATCTTCTGTTCTTCCGTTTTTAAAATTAATTTAAAACGATTAGACTGGTTCGAGATTAGTTAGTCATTCTTTACTGTCTCTTTTGTAGTAGTACTTATAGTAGAAAAAATGTCGGATACTCGATCAAATGATACTGATGATGAAACTAGTCAAAAGTCCATAGCTATAGCTTTAAGTCCATCTAGGAATAAAGCGAAATTAGCCCCTGTTTCACGTGATAGAGAGAATACTCTTTGTGAAAAACCAAGTAATAAAAATGCAGAAACTAGAAATATTAAAGCGAAAACAGAAGATGCTGATTTATCTTCTGACGAAGTAATGTCAATGGCTGATATGCGTGAATTGTTGAAAAAATTAAATAATGAAGAGAAAAATTTAAAAAGTAAATTTTCTAAACAAAACTTAGAATCTGCAGATCAGTATGAAAGTGTTGATCGGTATGAGAATGGAAGGTATGAAAGGTACCATATACCCTCTGATAAACGTAAAAAACCTTTAATTGTTTATAACAAAAACTTAGCTCCTGGTCTTAAGAGATATTTGTCTTCTAGTAGAGGACAAATACATAATACGCATACTCCTATAGCACAGCAACCGAAAAGACAGTTTACCCCAGTGCGACCACAACCTTGTTCTTTTATACCTCTTAAAAATCCACAAGTTGCACGAGGCCCTGTCCATAATAATGCTAATATGTACCCCGTTGACCCTCAAATGCAGTATCATTTAGAGTTGTTACAAGGTGCTATTAGTTTATTGAATCAATTAGTAACTAGCTTACAGAATTCCCAGATAAATTATCCAGTATTTCTTACCCATAATAAACCCCACAGTAAGAATAATCAATTTCCTCTTATATACCAAAGAAGCCCTCCTAATAATTCATATAATGGGTATTCCTATGGGAACTATGGGAAAAATGCTAATAAGCCACAGCCTCCGAATGTTTCAAATTGCATAAATGTCCCCCGTACATATGTTGACCAAAAGAAAATAGTATGTGAGTATTGTGATAGGGTGGGTCATAGAATGAATCAATGCTACAAATACCTTGGTATTTGTAGCTATTGTAAAAAAAAAGGTCATAAAAGAGTTGAGTGTAATTCTTTAAAGTCCCCTTTCTTGTCTCCTCAGAATAAACGTAGCCCTAACATTGTTTGCCTGCTTTGTCATAAATCACATCCTGGGATAAGTTGTTTGCATAGGACTTCCCCGAAACAGATTGAGAAAACTAATAGACAGGATTCAATTCTTCACATTTCTCCCATAACATCCTTCTCTAAAAATGTAACATCAGAAACTAACCCCCAGAAATCTTTAGTAAATGAAAATATATTGTCTTCACAAAATGATAACCCATCATTACCCCTTCATGTGGATGAAAAGTGTATGGGTGTTGTAGTGGAAAGTTCTTCTCAACCGGAATTGTCGTTAGACTGTCCTTCTCCATTTAAAGAAGTGCAAAATCCGGTGGAGAAAACCATCAATTCAAATTCCGCTGTTCCCCTAGTTCAAAGTAAAAACGAATCTATTAGTAAAACTGATGAGAGTATGAATGAATTGTCCTGTCGTAAGAAACAGCCATTAAATAAACAATCTCCAGTCAAAGACTTGAAAAAAGAAGTGGAGAAAAATCTAGTATCAAAGTCCACAGTACCTGTAGTTCGAAGTATGAATGACGTAATTTGTAGTGATATTCCGTCCCCTTCGGAAAAAATCTCTGTGTTCAGTAAACCTTTTTCTTATACTTCGCCTTTACAAACCTCTGAAAGTAAATTTCTTCCAAATAAACTTCCTTTGAATAAAGATTTTATGTTGGATAACCCTTTGCCTAATACTTCAGTACAAACTTTTGAAAGTAAATATCTTGCTCTTAAAACTTCTTTGTCTTCTTTGTCATTGTTGGAAAGTCAAAATCCTTTGGAAAATAATCCTTGGTCAAATATAGATTGTACCCCACTTATAAACCCAGTTCCTGTACCAACCTTAAAAACTAAAGGACGTACCATACAAGTGAATTTAAACACAGACATCATTGATTATTTCGTAATTCCAGTTGCTTTTAATCCAAATAGTTCCACTTATTATGGTTGTTTTATAGACAGTGGAACTGAATTAAGTTTAATTAGTAGAGATTTAATCCCTAAACATTTGAAAGACGTAGAGTTACGTCCAGCCTCCGCTATTGGAATAAAAGACATTAGTGGATTGAACAGCAATTATACTATCCCTGTTTCCCAATATGTTGAAACAACACTTTTCTTTTCTCACAGTAATTTTGTAACCAAACCCATAGTTTTCTTAATTATCCCTTCTGAATGCATGCCTGAATTAATGGTCTTAGGGGCTGTGGCATTAAGGGAGAATGATCTTTTGCCTGACATCACTTGTAGAGAATTGCTACATAGAGAAGTTCAAGGTTTGAAAGTTATAGCACAGGATCAATTAGATATGGTTTCCCCTTCTTACCAATATGTGGATATCCATTCTTTAACATAGCACTTTTAGTTAAAATACTTGATATTTTAATCCCATGAACATATTAATGTTAACTTGTCGTGGTTAAAAATAACTTACTTAATTTCTGCTGATTTAAATTTAATTTAATATTCATGTTCTAAATCCCTAAGCTCAAAACCCACCTACATTCCATAATCATGTTGAAGTAATGTGTATCCCTTGAGTGAAAGTTGAAATAGACCGTTGTTAGTGTGATTAAATCTTTGCGTAGATGAGTAAGTTGTATACAAGTTGATATGCTAAACTGATAATGCTCTTTGTTATTTTCATTAATAGTGTTACTTGAAAAAACTGATAACAATTATTACAATCGTAAGGTAGTAATGTAAAAATATTAATGAATTAACCAACTCTGAGTATGCAATTTAAAAGTTTAATGATAAATTTTATTTTTGTATATGTTTTAGCCCGCTCTATTAATGCTGTCAAGACAACATTAATAGAGGTTGGAGCCCCTCAGTATATATTTTGCAGATTTTTTCTTTTCTTCCATGGATGAGATGAGATGCTCCTATTCGATGATGTGGTTGCCATAAGATGGATTGTTTTCCAAAATTGTTGTTACTAATGTAAGCAGATCCCATGGTTGGTATAGTCATCGGTTGGTGAGTGTTAATTTAATTACTGTACATTTTCAACAGTCACATCGTCAATATTAGTGCATGGCATGAGCTGATACGGGTGATGTGTCTGTTGCATAATAAAACTCAAAAAAATGAATTCCTGCTGATACTATGATACCGATATTCTGGGAAGCAAGTACGAGTATCCGTTGAAAGATCTAATAAAATAATCAAATAACTTTTCTGATTTCTTTCACTTAGATAGGATTCCCTTGGTTAGAAGTAAATTCATTAAATAACATAAAATGGTAATTAAAATAGGATTAAGGTATAATGAGTAACCCATAACCATAAAAAATCAGATAAAATGAAAAATTTATAATTATTTAAATTATGTAAAAACGAAAATTCACGCTGAATTTAATTATTAATCAGAGTATGTATTTTTCAGAGAAAATTGTGATCTTCGATTTTCCCATTTTTTTTGTATCTATACACCAAACATATTTATATCTTTTGTAGATTAGTAGATTAATCCTAAGAAAAATAGTAATATGCATTTGTTGATGGTGGTAGGTGCATCGGAAGTAATTTTGTTTAGAAATGAAAAGGGTTATTTGTTTAGAAATCATGGACTAAGTGTAAGAGCTGATTTTGTCCCTGGAAGACAACTAGAAGATTGTGTAAAAAGAGTTGAAACGCTGATGACTTCGGACGTCAATGATGTATTGATTTGGGCGATAACAACGAGAGCCTGGAAAAAGAAAGAGATTAAGAATCAGGACGGCAAGATTGCTAGTGTTTTCGAACCCGTGGAAAACTTTGATATAGATGGAATTCCAGCTATAATGGAAAATATCACCAAACTGGTGAAGGAAAAGAATGAAAAAGCTAAGGTGTATCTTATGATACCTCCTCTTCAAGATTTATATTCTTTTAACCTCAAAAGAATTCGTTGGAACTGGGGTCTTTCCTATAGTGCATACTTCGAAAATGACCCAGTATTTTCTCCTGAATTAATGCGAAAGCATGCTATCTATAGCTATAACAAATTTGAATCCTTAGTAAGTGTTCAATACACTTGGACTGATAAACATTTAGTACGTGGCAATGCAGTCTTAGATCATTATTATGAGGTTGATAGTCGAAATGGACTACTCAAAGATAGTCCTCATCATAAATATTTGGAAAATAAATCACTAGAAATGAAATCACCATTACTGTCTGATGGTTTACATGCAAATAAGACATTTTTAGAAACTTTTATGAGCAAATATGCAGATCTTTTTTCTTATGGAAGACAATTTAGATATAGTGGACGTGGCCGTAAAACTCCTTATTATCGACAGAATCAACGTATTCCTTCAAGAATTACACCAAATCAGCAACCTAGACCTTTAATGTCCTTGAAAACCACCGATGAAATTGTAAACGAGTTTACTAACCCTTCTACGTCATATTCTTCTAATTATGTAAATAATAATAGTAGTACTAATACCTTGGTAGTTGAACAACCTGAAAACCTGTAATATGTTGGAAAATTTTAATAACACTCAGTTTGTAGACCCTGTAGTATTTACTAACAGTAGTCCTAATCAATATTATAGGCAAGAGCAAGGTGCTAATCTTGTTCCTCCGCCACAACCATCTTATATATCACCCCAGCAAGTTTCCCAATCTTTGTCAAACTATTATCAGTTAAATCCTGTTACTAGTCAAAATACTTTGCCTTTGTATAATTCTTTTACTGATCCTCAATGTTCCAGTTTTGGAAATGCTTCTCTTGGTCAAAATACTTTACCTGTGTGTAATCCTGTTATTACTCCCCAATATTCAAATGTTGAAATGCCCTTGGATCCTCGTATCCGTGTTATCCAAAGTACCAGTGTACGTTGGGCTATGCAGCAAATGAGTTGGGAGAATTTGTCTCCTAGACAAAGGGCTAGAATTGTCCAACAGTGGTCTCAAGTAGTAGAAGATGAACAAGCATCTTTTATAGATTTATCTTCCTTAGCCAAATCCCATTTGTTTTAATTTGTTGTTGTTCTGTTTATTGTGTAAACGCGGTCTGAGAGCTAAAACGGTTCGTAGAAATTCATGTTAAGCATCCTTTTTCCTTGATCCTCTATCTTCCCCTGTGCTTTAAAAATATAGGTGGGGGCGTAAAGTTAGTGGGGAGGGATGTAAGGGCGATTATTGTCCCGTAACTTTCCTGCAAGTAATCAAGTAAGAATGAATGTGAGAATTTATAGAGACAGTTTATGTGAGGTTATTCGGAAGCCTTTGTTCATATATATTTTAGTTATCGAAATATTTAACAATTGATATGTTGCTAACTTATTTTATATCCTTCCAGTAATTAAATCATTGAATGAAATAATATTTAATTATAACAGTTTAAGATTCCATAGGGTGGCCATAATAGTTATTAAGTTGAAAGGCCAATATTTGTATGTTTTTGATGTATTGTCACTGTCCCTGAATGCCGTCCAAGCTTTTTCATAAAATCTCTGAGGTAGTAATACCTTAATCTGACATTCTTTGTATGGAGCAATATTGAAATTAACGAAAGAATATTTAACTTTAATCTAAGTATGAAAGTCACAAGTAATGATTCATTTCAGTCTCAATTCGTTGTCGATATAGAAGATTGTATCTCAAGTATTTAAATATCAGAATTTATCAAAAACCCCTCCCCGATTCTTATAGGGTAAGTTAATATACAAACAGTTAATTCGTGCAAGTGGTAATTAACTAATAAAAATTATATGTTAATCTAAGTTAATAAATTATTAAATGAAATAATTCCCCCAAGTAAACTTGAATACGATAGTAATTGCTGTTAAATTCTTTACAGGGTTTTTGTGTTTGGCTCAATCATTTCGATCCTCAAATTTTTGTTTTTGTTTTTGTTTTTTTTTTTTTGTTTTTTTTTTTTTTTTGGTTTTTGATTTAAACGTGGTTTTGATCTTCGGATTTCGATCCTCAATCATTTTTGTGTTCGTATTTAAACCTTTGTTTAAATACTCGTCTTAAATGTATGCTTGGTCTGATAAAATGGTACTTTGCCTCTGATAATTAAAAGTTAAGTATTTATGGAAATCTCTGAAAGTGTAAATGGTTGTTAGTGGGTTTATACTGAAACTTGGATTATAGAATAATTAATTAACCCTCCCGCTCTCGAACCAGCTCTGTGATTTATTCGTTTTTATTAAACGTAGTTATTTCTTTAATTCTTGTATCTGAAATGCTCCGTGATTTAGGAGTGTAAATAAGATTCACCGAATTACTTATTAACCCTCTCTGTCTATCTTTTGTATTAAAGATATTTCTTTAACCTACTAAAAGCCCTAGTTTATAAGGTTTATATTTCTGAAATCATTTAATTATAGTAAATTCTAGATCTCGTGTTTAAGAGATCTATTCCGTAAGTCGTAGTATTTATTTGAATACATTGTAGTATTAAAATTCTTAATTGAACTCTGATTCCGTGGTTTGGATCTATGTATTGATTATCCTGATTTAGTGTTTATACACTCTTAATATTTAAAAGGAAAACATTGAATAAATTTTTGTATATTAACAGTCACGTGGTAAAAGTGAGCTATCTAGTCAAATTTGCATTTTGTAATTAAAGACTAATTTTACACAGCTTTCAATTCTCCTCCAAATTAAAAACATATTAGTACATTCTAAAGTTAAGAGATCACTTAGAGTAACAATATCACGACATGCGTAATTGGTTGAACTGCCCACCAGAGTTCCTGTGATGATAGAACTCCCGTTTTGCAAAGCCTATAGTTTCTTTCAGTTTGTCAGATGATGTTGGATGTTTCATATTGAAGATACTCCCATCACTTTACTTACTTTTGAGGTGACTATTTTATTTTATCTCAAATTCGTAGCTTTGTCTGTCTTAATTATCTCTGTTCGTTAATCTCTGAAGCGTTCTACTCTTTAATTTATGCCTGGTGTACCTTGTTTACCCGTAACATTATATATATATATATATTATATAAAATAATATAATATATATATATATATTAATATTAATATATAATATATATATATACCTATATACCTATATAATATATATATATATTATATTATATTATATATATACTATATATATATAATATTATTATATATTATATATATATATATATATATATACCTATATATATAATATATATATATATATTGTTTCTTCTCTAATTATCACCAGAGAACGAGAATCGTGTGGAATTATGCATGTATTTTGGAGAGGAAAAGATTGTCGCAAAAGAGTTGAACCTAGCTGTCAATCCCTTCGTGGTTACGGCTCCCCGACATTGTGCAACGGACTTTAAAATCATTCTCTGTGTTCCAGCAGATTTATTTATTCAAGATAGTTGGCATACAAAGCAATGAATGTTTGCCCAACAAATAGCCCCCTATTAATGTCATAACATATCTCTTAGAGAGGATGAAGATTGCTAAAGATTGTATATAAATTAAAATTTAGATTGTGGCAATTTCATTCAATAGGACGGGAAAACTTAGTGTTTTGATTTTGAGATGTAGTACAGTGGTAGACATGCCAACTGGTTTAAGAATTACTAGCGAGATTCCGAGTTTCTGTAGGGTTCTCTAATCAACTGTTCCTGGCTTTAAG
Organism: Trachelipus rathkii; assembly: GCA_015478945.1. Taxonomy (NCBI): domain Eukaryota; kingdom Metazoa; phylum Arthropoda; class Malacostraca; order Isopoda; family Trachelipodidae; genus Trachelipus; species Trachelipus rathkii. The sequence continues at coordinate 21,253 of JABUQX010055000.1, forward strand.
AATACTAAAAGATTTTGACTTTCCACCTATCTATATCAATATGAGATATAGAACCCAACCGCTCAATGTGTGTACGTTGAAATCTTCCCAATAAAGACCTTGTGAGGAAGTGAGTAAAACTTAAAATAAGAAAAAATTAAAGTAAAATCTATTTCATTAGGCCCTAAGTGGAGCAAAAGCAGACAAATATAATGTGGTATAATATGAAAACATATTTAAGGCACTTCGATGTTAAAAGATTCAAAGTTATTTCTAGACATATTCAGGATTGTTATATAAATAAACACAAACTTACCCTTCAGATGAAATTCCAGTAGCGCTGCAATTAGGAATAACTACGAATATTAGAGAACAGCTAAGATAGCTTTGGACTACATGTGTCTCTCAGAACATAAGTTAACATTGTTAAGATGAGAGCATGTTGGATGTGTGTTCAACAAATTCGAAAATTAGCAAGTAAGGTCACGGACATTGCCAAAAGTTAATAGCAAAATTAATTTTTAGGCCCACCCCACTTGCACAAACGTCGAGAACCTTCGGTTCGAGCAATCGCAACCACCAACCAGTCACACGGAACGCCAAAGTTAAACATACAATTAATTAATACAATAAAAATTAATTTCTACTACAAACGAATAAACGATGCCTTCAAACAGCGAGTACATTGTATAAATACTCATTAAAATTATTAAAGTATTAAATATATTAAGATTAATATATTATAAATTCATTTCTAAATGCAGCAACATATTTAAATATATTGGTATTCAAATCCTGTAAAGCTCTGCTATGACCCCTAGCTCGCTTATCACGGTCTAGTATATGATGAACTTACTCTCTTCAACAGAGTCGAGAGACGGAAAATTTTATAAACCCGGGTTTTCATTTTCCTCTAAGACTCTAAGAATTAAATTTTGTTTCAATATAAAGGAAAAAAAAGTTCTTCGATTCTTTCAATCTCATCTCAAAACTTTTACTTTTTATACTACAGATGATCCTTGTAGTTTTACACTGTACGTACTGCCACCTATCTATTCCCATTGTATCACGTGTTACTTTCTTAGGTAAGGACTGCACAAATTTGCTCACATTGTTCAATTAATGATCCAACATTATAGCGTAACCATTGCCGAGTTTCCTCACTACATCCTAGCTTGCTCTGATTTAAAAAATATTAATCATGGTTCATAATACCTAACATTTTATTATGTTTATAGCTCCTAAACATTTGTTTCGACACATTTAAATTGCCACTAATGACCACACCTAAATTATTTCCTTTGTCAACATAATCCATACTCCAGCAATTTCTCATTCAGAAATAATTTAAAATCTAGATTTTGAATGACCAAGTGAAGTACCTTATGCTTTTTTGCTATTTTGATTTTCATTTGCACAGCTTATCAGACCCCAACATGAAAATAATAAATTAATAATAATTAAATAAAATAATCAATTAATAATAATAATAATAATACTCCATAATAATAATTAATAATAATATTAAATAATAATAATAATCAATAATTAATAATAATATAATATATTAATAATAATAATAATAATAATAATACATAATAATATAATAATTAATAATATAAACTAATAATAATAATAATAATAATAATAAAATAATATAATAATAATAATAATAATTATACATTAATAACTAATAATAATAATAATAATAATAACAATAATAATAATAATAATAATAATAATAATAATAATATAATCACATAATAATAATAATAATATAAATCTCAGTTATGCTGAATTGTTATGCATTAGCAGAATTTATTGAAGATTCCCTTCCCATTAATTCAGCCAGTTTATATCATCAGGCAAACTTTCGAAAACTTAATCATTTAATACTAGATTAAGGAAAGGCCTAATGGAGAAATTTTCTCGGAAAAGAGTTAATAAGTAATAATTTTTTTCCGTATTGAATGATTCAAGAAATTTTAAATTTTGCATAAAAATAATATTTCCGCACACCGCTCTCCTATATAAAATATTAGTTTGAATGTACTGGTTGGTTTACTAAAAATAAATGATCTAATGAAAAATTTCCGACACATTAATTTGAAGAGGTTAGTCGTTGAATTGACTTAAAGGCATCCCGTCACGGGGTATTTTTTTTTCCCATCCTAGTGTAGTAAAACTGACGTGGGAAAAATAGCTGGGGAGACAGAGAAAAAAGGATGTCTACAACAAAATGACTTTTTGCATCGTGAACTTTGCTAAACATTAGTGTATTAATTATTATCTTGTTCGCTAGCTAGTGTTTGTTGTGCCGAATCGCTAGGAGCCAAGTGAAAATTTTACCTCTTGTAGCAACTTTATTTGGGGTTTTATAGTTAACTAATCTTTTAGAGTATTTTTTTTTTCCCTATTATTGGTGTGGTAAATGATAATTCCATTTATTTTTTTTTTACTTTTATTTATTATTTTTTCTTCCTATCCTCTGCTCACAGAACTGGCCTTCCGTTTTTACCGATGCCAGCGAGAAACGCCGTCTCCCAGATGAGAGTAACTGATGAAGAGCCATCACGGTGCAGGATGGCAGCTATCCACACCACCCTTTCAGGTAGAAGAGGAGTGCAGTTGTTGTGGGTTCAGCATAGTTTTGTCTCACCTGATACCAAAAGGGTTGGGAGCAGGGCTCATGCATTTGGTACCACTGGGCTATAATCGTCTTCAGAGTAGGGAATGATCAATGTATATATTACACAAACCCTTTTAGAACAACTGCCTAATTAATGAAACTCCTTTTGGAAAAGTTTACTTATAGAGAGGACACTTGTTGTATTCTTGGGAGGAGGTACTGGGATTCGCTTTTTGAACCTTCCCTTGATAGACTTCATGTACCCCCAATGAAAATATTAACATGGGGTCCTTCCCAGTTACATGCGGCGTCCCTTGCTCTCTAGGAGCCATCACAAACCATTTTTCATATTTCATCATATTTCATATGGGAAAATCAAATATGGAGGAGGAGGACTTTTGTTATGCAATCTACACAATATACTATATAAGATCTTGAAGGCAAATTACCCTTGTTAATAAGGTTATGAGACTGGGCCTATATGGGGTTTAGTTCTCCTTACAAAGACACACATGTACCTGAAATGCAAGGGGCCTCTTTATTAAAGTAGAGATTTACTGATATCAGAAAATGACGGCCGATACTAATACTCTTATTTTTTTTAGGTGGCTGATACCAATACTTTAATTAATATAATAAATTATATAATAATAAGATAGAATATTTGTGTACTGCTAGGCAATTCAGGATTGCACTTCCCCCTGTACAACAATACTTAGTCATATATATTTCATATTTGGTTGTGCCTAAATATATTTATTTTGTTAAATTAAAAATAGTATCTTTAAGGAATAATAAATGCAAATATGATATTAATAACTTTGTTTGTGTTTATTCAAGAAATATTTCATTTTCATTTTCCAGTAAGTATTAACAAAGTTTAGCTACTAGCTTTTATTTTTTAATTTGATTATAATTTCAAGAAATTCTTTAAACTAGCTTACACATACTAAAGAATAAAAAAATGAAGGAAGAGACCTTAATTATCAGCTGAAAAGACAAATAAAAAAACGCTATTATTCAAATATGACCCAAATAATAATATACTCCTTTATACTGACAGGCCAAAGATTTTATATATACCAGTATCTGAACTTTTTGACTCATGAAATGTAAAATAAACCAACACAAATCTATATTAATACGAGTAGTGAACCACAATCCTTTGTCTTAGTTTCATCTACTGCGATAATTTCAAAAATGCACTAAACTTTTCTTTAGGTCCTCTACAACATATTATAAACTATTGAAAAACATTACTTAGGGTAATTTTTTGCCTTGCAGTAGGCCCAACTACAGCAGGGATGTGACGGTGGATGCTGCGGAACAATTCGACCAAAGGAGACCTTTAGAGGACCATCATGGGGAACATTTCCTGATTGTTCTGGGCCAGTTGACCCTGAGTGTTTGTGGGACAGAATTCCACAAGGACCTGGGAAATTGACCAGAGGATTGAGGAGGGCCTCTAGTATAGGATAGCCCTGCATGGTGGGCTGCTACCTGGGTCAATGGTGAGGTTGCATGACTATGCAACCCATCAACGGAGGTACTGGGGCGAGAAGTTACACTAGCCATGCGGACTTCTGAGGAGTTGGATGAGACCCTACATTAAGGGAGTAAGGTACCTGGGAGCATAGAAATATTGGATAGAATTAGTTAGAGAGGTCGCGAACAGGAGTAAGGAGGATTCCAGTTCCCTTAAAGGCGCTATAGTGGTTGGAATGAATTCCCACCTACGCTGCAGGAGTGTTCACAAGTGGATCCGTAAAGTCATTTATATAAACCACAGGATTAGAATTAGGGTTGTGATTCCCCGTCAAAAATAACAATAAGGTTCATTGGGACATTTTTATTAACATGACCCAGTGAGCATCTGAGCACTGCTGGGAAAATGGTACAGGAAATGAACCATGGCCATTTACTGCCAGCAGGTTGAAGCAACACTTGGACTGGAAACACATTACTGGAAAACCCTGGTATAGGATATGGCAATAACTTTAGTATTAGGGATGCACGATTAAGTATCAGTCATCAGCAGTATCAGCCATTTTTCTGGGTATCAGTAATATGGCTGATACTTCTTACTTTTTGGGTGAAGAATTTATGAGAAACTTTTAATTTCAATAATAAATCTAGTTTCGCATATATAAAAGGTTCTAATAAGGAATTCCTTAGCTAGCTAGAAACCCCACAAGAAATGGCATCTCCAACGTGAACCACTTTCTAGAATGCCAATTTAAATAGGCATAACCGAGGAGCTTGCGGTCTTTGGGGGTGAGGAGCTTGCTCGCATGACAAAAAAAAAAAGGATTTACAGAAGTGGAAGCCATCTTATCAGCAACCCTGGCAACAGCACTTTAGTGACCAATGTGGCATTTCGTAAATAAAAACCTACCAGAGATGAAGAGGATTTGGATCGTTCAGGCTTTGATAGCTCAATGACCAAAAATTGCATTGACATTCATTCACCTTCAAGGAATCACACCAAGGAACCTCATTGGAAAAAACTGAGAGACAGTCATCAAGGAGCAAAAGATTATTAAATTTGCCCCAATCTGTGAAAGAGGTGGAGATGAGGCTCTAAGAAAACATGGAGATGCTGCCTACAGAGAGAATAGTTTCATAGTGCGGTGGCAGAAAATGGGCCAAGGTTTTCCATTATTATCAGTTCTTGCAAGCAAAAATTATTTATTCCAGCCTCTCCCTCATCAGTGTAGGTGGGAACTGCAATTGCCCTCCAATCAAATTTTTTTTGACAATTTTTTTGATTTTTTCTTGATTTTTTTAATTTTAAATTTTTTACATAAAAATTAGATTAAATTATTAATATTTTTATAAAAAAAATATTCTAAAAAAAAAATAAAGGGAAAAATAAAATTTTTTTTTTTTTTATTACTTTATTCCACATGAATACTTTAATATAAACAAAAAAAATATTATAAAATAATAATGTCTTAACATTTAAATATTAATTTGGTGGCTTAAAATTAACTATATCCTTTAAAAGCTGTTCAAATAAATCCTTTCCATGATTTTGCTTCTTCCACATAAATTCAAAGAGGTAAGTATCCAAGAGATGTCGTGCGGTACCACACTCTCACGTTTGTTACGCTGCTTCGCCTGAAACCATAAAGACTCAATTCTTTGAGTATGTGCTCCATTTTCTGGATTCACAAAATTAGTAGAATGATTGACTGTAAGATGTCTATGATTTTGCTTCTTCCACATAAATTCAAAGAGGTAAGTATCCAAGAGATGTCGTGCAGTACCACACTCACGTTTGTTACGCTGCTTCGCCTGAAACCATAAAGACTCAATTCTTTGAGTATGTGCTCCATTTTCTGGATTAATTATAGACCCCTTTTCTTTATAATTTTGAATGATTTTGCTTCTTCCACATAAATTCAAAGAGGTAAGTATCCAAGAGATGTCGTGCAGTACCACACTCGCGTTTGTTACGCTGCTTCGCCTGAAACCATAAAGACTCAATTCTTTGAGTATGTGCTCCATTTTCTGGATTCACAAAATTAGTAGAATGATTGACTGTAAGATGTCTATAGTTTTTATTAGGAATCCTTGGATGACCGATTCGGTACAAGAACTAAAAAGCGATCATTTGTCTCTCTGCACACTCCTCCAA
>JABUQX010055000.1:32500-35000 GCA_015478945.1 Trachelipus rathkii
GCTATGACGTCATCACTCAGCTACTTCCCAACTTTCCATGTTTCCAGTTACTTTCCAAGCTACTTTCCAAACTACAGCTACTTTCCAAACTACTTTTCAATGCTTCTAGCTGTTTTGTCTGACGTGTCATGTACTTTCCTGATGCTCAGTGTACTTCCTTGAGCGTTTTCACCCCTACCCCCTTTGTTCTAGCTTCTTCTATGATACTTTCAGACCCCTACCCCCTTTGTTTCCTAGCCTCGTCATAACTCAGCTACTTTCCAAGCTACTTTCAGCTACTTTCCAGGCTACTTCCCAACTTTCATGAACTTTCCTGAGCCTTCTATGCTATAACGTCATCACTCAGCTACTTTCCAGAGCTTTTACAGAGCTACTTTCCATGTTAATAATAACACATCCAGGTTAAAAAAACTGTTTTTTTTACCCCATTTTGGAAAATTTGATGGGGTAAAAAAAAATTTTTTTTTTAGAGGACATAAAATAATTTTAAAAAAAAATTATTAGTTTGCCCAAGTTCCTCCATCAATATGTAGTAACTACCAAAAAAAAATTTTTTTTAAAATGTAATACATTTGAAATGGTAGCAAAAGTTGTAAAAACTGTAAAAAAGTTTTGCAGCCATTTTTTAACTGGGGTTCAACATTTGTTATCGCTGATTACTGTCAATTTAGAGCAGCCCATTTTCTTTTGGCATTTTTATAGATAATAAAAAGGGCTACCAGAATAGCCCATAAAATTCAAAAAAATATTTTCAGGAAAGGGGGGAGGGGGTTTGTTTTTTTTTACCCCACCAACCTCCGAATTTTTTTTTACCCCATCTGACTATATATTATATATATATATATATATATCAAATCTTTCAGATAGAAACAATATATTTATATATATATATATATATATATATATATATATATATATATTTTAAAATTAAGCCTGCCTACCCTAAGAGACAAGGCACGTGTCGTGACTTGTCTCTCAGGGTAGGCAGGCTTAATTTTAATATATATAGCTATATATAATTATATAATACATATTAAAAATTAAGACTGCCTACCCTGAGCAAACGTCACAGCATGTGCCTGATATTTATATATATATATATATATATATATATATATATATATATATATATATATATATATATATATATATATATATATATATATATATATATATATATATTGTAATATGTATATATTATGTATGTATATATATATTATAATATACATATAAATATAATATATATAATTATATATATATATATTAATATAAATATAATGAGTCCAAGTTTATATCCAATCATATCCAAATTATTGCAAATCCTATTGTAACAAAAAAATAAGTTACTGTATCAGATATTTTTTGCATATAATTAATTAATTATAATAATAATAATAATAATAATAATAATAATAATAATAATAATAATAATAATAATAATAATATATTCTGAACTAATAGCTTGAAATTAATTTTTTTTCTTTCAGGACTGTGTGAAGTTGTTCTACAAGATGAAGGGAATAAACCATTTGCAGAATTCCCATTCCTTGCTCAACTAGATGATTTTAGCTTTCAATCCCAAATGGAGCCTGAGCCACATTCTCCTGATATTTCAACGGGTATAGCTTATTCTTACTTACTTTAAATTAAGTTTTTCTTATAATCTTTTCTAGTAAAATTTAACTGTAGACATTGGATTTTTCAGATCATTTGAGTTTCAAGATCAAGGTCCTACACGAACGCAAAGCGAGAGGGCTAAAAAAGGAACCGAGAAGAAAAAGCATCTAGAGTGAAAAGGGTTACTTGGAAATATAATCCAAATCCAGATGTAACTGGTGAGAATAAAGCCTTTTAAATTATGAATAATAGTTTTTTTTTTTAATTAGATCTTTATTTTTTTTTTTCGAATCTAAAAAGTCAAATAATGATTAGAAGTATGATCTCTTTAAGAGTTTTGAAGTATAGACTTGTTGAATATTCACATGGTTATTTCAGTGCAATTTTCAGAGTTTGTGTTTAGTGCTTTGGTGACCACTAATTATACTTAATATTTTTATTGAAAGTTATGATTTTTAATTGATATATTTTTTTTTACTTTTTATACAGTTTTAATAAAAATGGTTTATGAAATTGTGTGTGAAAATTGTGTGCAATATACTTTTTTCTTATCAGAAAGGTCGAAACTGTGAGATAATATTAATTACCATATTAATGTAGACTGTAGATGATGATACGACTGGATTAAATTTCGGATCTTCTGGAAAAGGTCCCGTAGCTACAAAACAATTTTGTAAAGTTTTGCATTAATAATAATAATAATAATTATAATAATAATAATAATAATAATAATAATAATAATAATATAATAATAATAAAATCCAGCTGCAACCTTGATTCAAGAACTGGAGTATGGGATGCGAATAACATTGAAAACCAGAACCTGAGGCATGCATGAGCATTTCTTAGGGCATAAATAAGTGGAGGCCCCAACCCAGTGGAA
>JABUQX010055001.1:12500-14882 GCA_015478945.1 Trachelipus rathkii
GATCCCAGTTTGTTAAAATAGGCGAAATATGCTTGGAGACACTTCAAATAATTTGCGGTCTTCCACAAGGATCTATTCTTAGCCCTTTGTTATTTACATTATATACAAAAGATATGTTTAATTCACAACGACTTTTTCACGGCTTCATTTGCAGATGATATTTCGGTATTAATAAGGGATAAAAATCCGGTCACACTGTTACTAAAAACAGCAGACACGTTAAATAAGATCTCAACATAGATAGATTCTAATAAACCTTCACTAAACTTACAGAAAATGTCATACATACTTATTAGGAAAAAGACTATAGTTGATAATAACATTAAAATTAAAGGAGTTGACTTGCAGAGTCACAAATGATAAATTACTTTTAGTAAAAATAGATGAAAAACTCACATGTAAAGAACATATTAAACAGCTAGTGAGCAAACTAGCGAAATACATGTATACACTAGTCAAATTAACAAAATACATTCCTTTATATATACTTAAGAAGATATATTTTGCACAAATACACCCTCATCTACTATATTGTCTTCCAGTCTACTGCATAGCTATCAAATCCGCTATAAATTCGATTGTTTTTATACAAAAACTTTTCATCCGTCTGCTAAGTGCCGCCAAAAACTTCTGTGAGCATACAGCAACTTTATTTAAAAAAACAAAATATTGCAATTTGAAGACCTACTAAAACTATCTTTCTTAAAAGAACAGCACAAGATAATACAAAACAAAGCATGTGACTTCCTAATATCTAACTTTCATAACAATCAGATTCGAAGAGGTATTAATCTAAGAAGAAGCGAGCATATAAATTCTCCTTTTTATCAATTAGAAAAAGCTAAACAAGTAGTTAGTCATAAATGTGCTAAACTCCACAACGATTAACCATAAGAATTAAACAATGAAAGATCTTTTAAATCATTTACAATTAAACTCAAAATTATCCATATTAATAAGTATTATTATTATTATTATTATTATTATTATTATTATTATTATTATTATTATTATTATTATTATTATTATTATTATTATTATTATTATTATTATTATTATTATTATTATTATTATTATTATTATTATTATTATTATTATTATTTTTTGTTATTATTATATAATATATATATAATATATATATATATACGTTGCTATTTTTGGATATAATATATATATATATATATCATTTATATATATATAATTATATATATATAATATATATATATATAAATATTATATATTATTTTATATATCTATATATATATATATATCAATATAATATAATATATTATATATAATATATAAATATATATATATATATTATATATATATATATATATAATTATATATATATATATATCATATTATATATAATATATTATATATATATATATATAGTACGTACACTTCTTTGGAAATATTATATATAATATATATTTATATTATATATATTATATATATAATATATATATTTATATAGTCTATATATATAATATATATATATATATATATATATATATATATATATATATATATATATATATATATATATATATATATATATATATTATATATTTATAAATATTATTATATATTTATATCTTTTGTTTATAAAAATATATATTATATATATACAGATAATGTATTAATAAAATTTTGAACTCTGACAAGATTGGTGAAAGTAGGTTTTCGATGTATATTTAGAGAGATGTGTGGGTCAGTCCATCGTTTATAAATATTCATGTGGTGACTGTCAAGACACCTACGTTGGCAGTACCCAACGCCAACTCACCGTCAGGATGGACGAGCATAGAGGCTGCTCGGCTAGAACGGGTTCACTTTTCACCAACCCTCCCGCATCTAGTATTAGAAACCATAGCCACAATAAAAATCACCCTATAAATAAACAATATTTCACTATACTAACTCAAACCAACCAATTCCTTGATTTAAAAATTCTGGAATCATTCCATATTGCCAGTCTCAAACCTTCTCTCAACAGTGATAGTGGTCCTTATCAACTGCAACTTTCATAACTTAAAACAGTGTATTTAATTGATATCATTTCCTTGTTTCAGATGAATTGTTTATATTAATAGATATTTTAATTTTGTAAATTTAATAAAAAATAAAAAAAAACTCTGCTGTCCTGATGATGGGAATAGTACACTTCCCGAAACGTCGACTTATAATTTTTTATCGCATCATTGATGCATTGTTAATTTGGCAAAAAGTTCCATCCTGTATTTTGCTCCCCTGCTTCTGTTATAGTTTTAAGGATTTAATACAAGAGAAAGTTTAAGAAAAAGTTTTTAATTACATCAATAACAATTTGTTTAGATCATTGGTTTTAATTATTTATCCATAAGAACCAATTTCCAG
>JABUQX010055003.1:0-15000 GCA_015478945.1 Trachelipus rathkii
AGAGAGAGAGAATAAATATATATATATTATATTATATATATATATATATTACTATTATATTGATTTATATATGTATATATTATATATTATATATATATATATTATAATATATAATAATATATATATAATATTAAAGACACACATACACACACACACACACTTCTAATTATAAAAGTTGCAATTTATATAACATCAGATATCCTAAACTAGAGTAGGAATTATTTCATTGTAAAATAATAATAATAATAATAATAATAATAATAATAATAATAATAATAATAATAATAATAATAATAATAATAATAATAATAATAATAATAATAATAATAATAATGAATAATAATAATAAGTAATAATAATAATAAAATAATATAATTAATAAATAATAATTTATATTATTATTGTATATTATTATTATTTATTATTAATATTATTATTATTATTATTATTTATTATTATTATTATTATTATTATTATTATTATTATTATTATTATTATTATTATTATGCAACATGACAGTATGAGTCACTAATTTAAAAATATATTCATTTTTATAATTAAAAAATAGCACTTAGAGGTTCCTGATATCACACACACACACATGTACACCCTCTCTATCACACACACACACCACACACACACACACACACCACAACACACACACACACACACACACCAGCACACACACACACACACACACACACACACACACTTCTTTTTATTTTAAGTTTCGAAAAGACAGACAAATATTTCTGGTCTTAATCTGTTTGTTTGTATCTCTTTCATTTATTTTTCGTTTTTCCCTCATTTCTTATCTTCCCTCTTTATCATGTTTCCTAATTAGTTCTCTCTCTCTCTCTCTCTCTCTCTCTCTCTCTCTCTCTCTCTCTCTCTCTCTCTCTCTCTCTCTCTCTCTTCTGTATAACTTCCTCTTCGTTCTCTTTCACCTCAATTTCAAAATGTTGTGCTTTCTGTCTCAGCATTTATATTTCCGTCTCTCTCTCTCTCTCTCTCTCTCTCTCTCTCTCTCTCTCTCTCTCTCTCTCTCTCTCTCTCTCTCTCTCTCTCTCTCTCTCTCTCTCTCTTTCTATGTAGCTTGGTATTCCGCTCCCCAATTCTTGGCTCTACAATACGCGGCTAAATTTAGAAATAGAGAGATTGTCTTCGCGCCCTTTTCGTCTTTTCGCGGTTTTTTTTCTTTTATAAACAAAAGACGAACGAAGCGTTTGTCGTTGCAAGGCGGGAAACATTGCGAAAAAGGATTTAAAAAGGAAAACGAAATTAGCCGAATGGGAAAATATTCTTTTAGTGGTGTATGCTTAAGTACTGTCCTAGAATGTTGAAAAATATATGCAAATATATGTAAATTATGTTGTAAATAGTCAAAAAATATTTGTAAGAAACGCAAAAAGGGGGAAAAAAATAAGAACCTAACGTAACACATCCTGTACATCTTAACCATAATTTTGTTCCTTTACATTTATAAGGACCGTTTATGTGAATAATTCCCTATACAAGTTGAAAATAACGAGGAGACCTCTTCATTGGCAGTTTTTATGTGTTGGTAACAAATTACTGAATCTTATTTGTTTTTATATAAATTTTTACATAATTACAACCTGCTACGTGCTCAGGGACATTAGTTTGTATACAATTGTTTACATGATTATCTCACGGGCCGGGGACTCCACCTCTCGTAGATATTGGGTATTCTTTCATGCGTTATTAATTAATTATTATACCAAAATTAATATGCCAATTTAATATATTTATTAAATAATAAAGACATATCACTAAATTCAGTGTTGAGTTATATGCTGAGCGGGTAAGATGTTTATTTAGATTTACGCTTTTCAATTTTTTTAATTATTTTTTCACATTTTCGTTCTTTGCAAATACTTTTGGGCATTTAAATAGGTTTACAACATTAATATTTTAATATTTCTTAAAAATTCCTATAACTGTAAAGTGCCTCATAATTTTAATAGTATAATACTCGCGATTTTGTTCAAATTTTGTGTAAAAAAAAAAGCCAACCCCGCCTGCACGAATAAAGTTTAAAACAAAAGCCCCTCTGCCAAACGTATAAAGTTTAAAACAAAAGCCCCTCTGCCAAACGTATGAAGTTAAATAAGAGATACTCTGCCAAACGTATGAAGTTAAGGTAAGAAATAAAATTATATAATTTAATATATTTACTAAAAATGGTATATTAATGCATGGCAGTGTAACCTGTGTCTACAATCTTTGGTGTCAGCTTTTTAAGGTAAATAACGTTTTATTGATTATTTTTATTGTACTTGTTTTTTTTTTCTTATACTTTTCATTGTACTTAGTTTAACTACTGCGAGTGACCGATCAAGTCTCACTTAATTTAGCAAACACACTTTTCTTGTTTATTTACAAGGTAACTCAGCATGTCGAGGGCATAAGGAGTTCAAGAACAAGAAGAAGAAGGAGTCATTTGGAGGAACGAAAACGTAATCCAACACGTTTATTTTTTTTTTAGCTTTTAGCCGTTTTTTTTTATTTCTCTCCTCGTGTATAATAATAATAATAATAATAATAATAATAATAATAATAATAATAATAATAATAATAATAATAATAATAATAATAATAATAATAATAATAATAATAATAATAATAATAAAAATAATAATAATATATAAAATAATAATAATATAAATAATATATATAAAAAAATAATATAATGATATATAATATAATATATTAATAACAATGACAATACAAAGAATAATACCAATAAAAACAATACTTTATAATAATAATAATAATAATAATAATAATAATAATAATAATAAAATAATAATAATAATAATAATAATAATAATATATAATAATATAATAATAATAATAATAATAAACGATAATGAATAACGATAAATTAAGCGGTAACGATAACGGATAACGATAATGATAAATGAAATGAGTAATGATAATGATAATGATAAAAATCATGATAAATGATAATGATGATAAATAATGATGATGATGAATAATTAATAATATATAATTTTATAATAATAAATTCTAATTATATTTATAAAATAATAATAATAATAATAATAATAATAATAATAATAATAAAATAATATAATAATAATAATAATAATATAATAAATAATAATAATAATAATAATAATGAATAATAATAAATCTAATAATAATAATAATAATAAATATAATAATAATATAATAAATAATAATAATAATAATAATTAATAATAATAAAATAATAATAATAATAATAATAATAATAATAATAATAATTTATAAATTTTATATAATTTTCTTTTTTTCTTTACACATAGTTTGGAAATTAGAGAATGTTTGGTGAATTAATTCGGTAAACTTTAAATTAAATCTTCCATTAAATTACTTAAACTAATCAATATATTAAGATAATTATGTTTTAAAAACCCACTAATGTGGAATAATTTGTTTTTTGATGTTTAAAAGTTTCTGTAAATGTTTGTTCAATATCTTTTCATCTTTCGGGACACATCCAATTTCTTATATCAAGTCTTATCTTTCGGACACTTTCCATTTCTTTATCAAGTGTTATCTTTCTTTCGGACACTTTCCCATTTCTTATATCAATTCTTAAAATCTTTCGGACACTTTTCCATTTCTTATATCAATGTGTTATCTTTCGCGGACACCTGTATTCCGTTTCTTATTATCAAGTCTAATCTTTCGGACATTTATACTTTCCATTTCTTATATTCAATGTCTTAATCTTTCCGGACAGCTTTCCTTTTCTTATATTAAGTCCTTATCTTTCGGGACACATTCCATTTCTTATATCAGTCTAGTATTTTTTTCAAATAAGTTTCCATTTTTCTTATCTCAACTCTTAGATTTTGTTTTATTCTTATTATGTATTTAAGCGACTACCGGAACAATAGAGTTCGAAAATTATCTAAGCTATCGACTCCAGTTAAACTCCAGAATTATCTATTCCTTCTGGGGAAAAGAAGTTAATCGTTCGTATTATAATGGAATTTTTTTTTATCTCAGATTAAAACTTGAAGACAGAATTAAAATCGTTTGGAATTTGCTAATGTAACCATTTAAAAAAAAAAAAAAAAAGTTCACCCCTTGCGGTCATAGCCCTATTCTAGAAACGAAACTTCTCTAGGTAATTGCTACCTAGGATGCGGACGAGGGATCGAACCCGGGCCCTTGCCATGCGACTCTGTCTCTCTTCCGATAGAAAGAAGTAAGATAAGCACTAATCCATCTCTAATTCAATGAACTTTTTCCGGTTCAACGATTGTTGAATTACTTTAATAATTTACTTTATTAATTTACTTTATTAATTACTTTATTTAATATAATTTAATTTAATTTAATTTTAATTTACTTTAATTACTTTATATTACTCACTAAAATGAATGGATTTTAATTTGCAATATTGAAAGAAAAGTAATAAATAAAAGAAAAATAATAATAATAATAATAATAATAATAATAATAATAATAATAATAATAATAATAATAATTAATAATAGAAAATTAATAATTTAATAATAATAATAATAAGAATTATTTGATTATTATTATTATTATTATTATATATTATTATTATTATTTATTAATTATTATTATTATTATTATTATATTTTTCATTTTAAATGTTATAATTATATTTTTATTATTATATTATTATTTTATTTTATTTTTCATTTTTATTAATTTATTATAATTATTATTTTATTATTATTATTATTATTATTATTATTATTATTATTATTATTATTATTATTATTATTATTATTATTATTATTATTATTATTTTTATTTTTATTATTATTATATTTTTTTTTTTTTTTTTTATTTTTATTATTATTTTATATTGTTCTATTATTATTTTTTATTATTTATTTAATTATTATTTAATTATTCATTTATATTATTCTTTTTATTTATTATGACAGTTTTAAACTCCCTAAACTATGTTAAAATCGCGGCTTCGATGGTTTTATATATATATAAAAGGAACTTTCTTACTTTATTTGTACGAAGAATTTTAAAAATTGAACTTCAATTTCTTTTCCTCGTATGTCCGGTTGTCTTCTTCTTTTTTATCGCTAAGAATAACCTAAATTCAGACACACTCACACAAAAACACACCACAACACACACACACACACAAACACACACCACATATATATATATATATATATATATATATAGATATATACTATAGTATATATATAAATTAATATAATACTATATAGAGTATTTATATATATAGATATAGAAGGTGTTAGGGATCTGATTTTTTCACGATCCGCTATGCGGTATGCGGATAAGTTAAGTTTTTCAGAGTTTTAGCCTACATGGTTACCTCATACAAATAAATATAATTATATTATATGTTATTATATATATATATATATATATAATATATATAATTATATTATAATATATCATTTATAATATATATATATATATATAATATATACTAATACCTGGTTACCAGAGTACGCAGGACTGCTTGGACCCAACACATTTTGCACCCCACAAACCTCTTTCCCAAGCCTCCACCATTTGGAAAAAAGTCATATATAATTATACTTGAAATTAATAATTCTCAAATTATGCTTCAAAACAAAGGCTTCTGAGCCCTTTCGAGAATTTGCTTCTCTTTTCCTCGTAAATGAGATCTGCAACAACTGAATGAGGTCACTTAGCTAACATTTGTGAAGGCATGCTGAGAATCCCTGAGAACTTACTGCAAGATGTGGAAAATCATCACAATTATCACGCCACCAAACAGTGGATCTTTATCTGATTCCAAGCTTTTTCGGTTTTGATATTCTTCAATCAACGAGTGTCTTTTGACACCTTGAACAAGCTTTTCATTCCCTCTGCGAAGCTAAAGAATGTTCATGGCATTTCAGCAAGTGATATGCCAACAGATGGTTTAATGTTGTCTGTTTCTGTGACTTTGCTTCCTTTATTTTTGGTGATATTTCGTGCACTTTAGTGTATTTCATCACAGTAAGACATCCTGAAATTTATTTTACCCTCTACTTCCTGCACATGGAATTTGGTTTTGCATCTAGGATCTAGAAAAGTTGTTTCCATTATGCGTCATCGTTTTGCAGAGTTTGAAATCTATTATTATCTATCTCAAGCATGAGTGTTTGTTCCTGTCATCTTATGAAAGTACCTTTACTTTATATGTATCTATCATATATATAATATATTATATAGTATATATATATATATATATAACTAGTATATAGTATATATAATTATATATATATATATATATATATATATATATAATATAAATATAAATATTATATTTTGTAGGCTCACACACCGTTTCTCATAATTCATAGCTGAATACTATCCGCTATCCGCAAAAAATCATGCGATGCGAATGCGAATTCCGCTACACCTCTAATATAATATATATACTATATCATATATTATAATATGTTATATGTAGTATTAATATATATATATATATATATATATATATATATACTATACAGTATATACAAGAGAAATAGAGTGAGGAAGAGGAAAAGAAAGAGGAGGAGTGATAATATCGGAGGAGATGTCACAAAGAGTAAGTAACATCGAATAGATTCTCGTATTATGTCTTTTTCAATAAAGACAAACGGAGTAATTGAGCTTTATACAGGTTGTAACGCCAACATCAGCAAGTAGACCAAGGCTAGAGCGAGACAGGAAAATATTCCTATCAAGATCGTGCAAGCGGTCAATAGCTCCAATTCATAGCTAATGTTTTGATATTTGGGGAATGATGACACGTAGGTTAGTTGGATCGCAGAGGAATTAGAGAATGATAGGAGGTATTAGTTTGGGAAATAAGAATCTGCCGGGAGAGAGCATCATAGCCTTTTGTGTACGTAACAAAATGAGTATAATGAACACGTACTATAACCATAGGAAGAAAAGTTCAGACAATGGACATTACCGATGGGATGACGAAAGGGAGGCATATAGAAAGAAATCAATGATAGATTTGATATTAAACTAAAACAAAAGAGATATTTAAAAAGGAAAAGTATACTCCGTTTCGGGAGATGCAGACCACCAAAATGACGGTGTAGGAATTAACGAATGAATGCCGAAGCCCATTTTAGAGTGCAGGCGAGAACAAGATTATGATCCTGAAAAACCTGACGAGGACCAGAATTCGTAAAAACACTTCCAAGAGAAATGGATACGATCGTTGGGAGTTATATCCGTGAATAACAAATTGCATGGAGGATCATGTACGAGATCATAAAAACCCGAATACCAATAAATACTGAGAAAAAAGACCAAAGAAAACACGTGGCTTACAGAACAGAGTGACAGAAGGCATCAAAGAGAAAAAATGAAATTATTATAGAAAAGATGCGATGAGACAAGAAGAATGCGAGATAGAGAACAATACTAATAACCGGTGAGAATGAAAGAGAAATATAAAAGATGAAATAGAATAAAATGCGAGAAGAAATTGATAGAAATCTCGAAAAGACTTCGCGGCTACTAGAAACTAAATATTTAATATGGAAAAAAACTCATGAGAAGGAAACGCACTCCAACATCAGCATGAAAATGAAAATGTAACGTTTCTACACTAATCCAATAAGAGAATTGGGCCGGACGATGGAAGAACATTATTTTGTGATTTTGCTGACTTACCAATGAATGTGGAAGAGGAGGAATGCATGAAGTGGAACAGAACCATGGCGAGATGGTGGAGGAACGACGTGCAATACACGACGAAGAATGCATATGCCTTGGAATAGAAAAATGGAAAACACCCGCTGAAAGATATGATAAACCAGGCAGGAAATCTTGAGAATTGATAAGAAGGAACTGTATGATGACAGAATTAAGTGATAATTTGCTGGCGAAGAAGAAATGAGAACCTAGAGATGGAACAGATCAGTAATAATGACCCAAATCTATTTAAAAAGGAAGAGCTACGACTGTAGAATTACCAGGAATCGTTTGACAACAACATATCGCAAAAGCGCATATATGAAAGAAATATTAAATGAAAAAGATCTCCAGCGCAAGGGTTCAGAACGTGAAAGAGGGGAAGGATTGCTTTATGCTAAAAAGGCCAGGAATTGAGTGCATGTCCATGAAAAGATTTTGTATGGAAAAGGGTTGGGAATTTACAGAAAAGTGATTCTGGCATTTGTGGACCGGGAAAGGGCTTTGGTCGATATACCGAGGAGGTTTCTGTGAGATAAATTGGAATCGACGAGAGTGATATGTAATCACCCGAAAACTAGAAGAGCAAGTAAAGAGCAACTATATACATACGAATAAGTTTATTGCAAATGAAGATGATAATGTGATCGATGATGTGGTTGATACGGGGGTGAAACAGGGTAGTATTCTCTCTCCGATTTTGTTTATTCCGGCATGGATTATTGTGGAAAAATGGTCCAAGGACGAGTGGAGGGAACTATGGAGCGATACGCAGATGACCTTGCGGTGTGCGAATCTTCGAGGATGTGAAGAAGACAAGTGCATGGTATGGGGGAATGAAGGGTTCTTTTTTCGGAAGGGGGAGAGGAATGAGTATAAATGAGGAGAAGACTGGTGATGTTGATAATTAAGAGAGAGAATAGAATATTAGATGAGGAGTCAAATTGATGAGGTGATCAGTTTTAATATCTGGAGTTTGTTCGGGGCGCGGAAGTTATTATCATAGAATTGAATAGTAGAAAGAAAAGTTTTATAATACATTAAGATCGCTATATCCTTATAGAGAGAAATGTTCTCGAAAGGTGAAAATAGTAATATAACGTAGTGTATACTAACGACCTCATACTAATTATTGGTTGGCAAAACAAGCAGTAAGATACAAGCGTGTGAAATGAGCAGTCAGCAGTGCGTGTTGAGATCCATAAGTGCATTTCGAGGAGGGATAGAATGAGAAAAGATAATATAAGAGGAGCTGGGGTGGAGAGTATACTGAGTTTTATGGAAAAGGATCAGACTACGATGGTACGACATCTGGAGGATGACATGGGATAGATTTACCCGATAAAGTTACACAGATGGAGGCAGATGGAAGAATGCAGTGTAGCTCAACAAGAACACAGGATGAGTGATAACGTGAGACGTCATTGAGCAGAAGAAGACGTGAGATGGAGGAGCTGAAGAGTCAGATCTATGAGACAACGCGGTGGAAGGTTTCGTCCAAGAACAATGACACCGTTCACGCTACAGGAATCTGGTGAGATTGATGAATGTGAGATGTGATACTATATATACTAATATATATTATATATTATATATAATATATATATATATATATATATAATATATTATTATATATATATATAATACTATATATCTGTATATATATATATATATATATATTTATTATATATCTATATATACTATATATATATATATATTATATCATATATATAATATATATTAATATATATATATAATAGTATATATTATATAATATATATATATAAATATATATATTAATATAATATATATATTTATATATATATATATACTATTCATATATATATACATATTTATCATCATCATCTTCACAGACTCTTTAAAGTAAGTAAGTTGAGTCACATGCACTGGAAAAGAAAAGTAGTAGGAAAATATGACAAGCCGAAATGAAAGCCCAGCCTTACCGCCCCCTTTACACCTTTACGTGAGAACTCTCGCAGTCAGAAAAATCCACCCTAGGGCTTCACGAGACTCGACTGGCCCTCACTATGGAATCTATTCAATGTAGGGTTCGTCCCTGGCCAGGTGGGCCACAGCCATACTCCCTCACAAAATCCCCATTCAACTTTCTATTATGCGCCTTTATTCTCACCTCTGCCAAACTCACATTCTTTCCTTCAGGCTTTCTTTTACTGACTCAATTCACCTTTTCTTCGGTCTCCCAGCCAGTCGATTCCCCCAGCACACTCACCACTATATATCCGCATTAACCAACCGACTATCATCCATCATTTCCATGACACCATTTTCTCAATGTATTTTATTTATTCTCTCATTTACGTCCTATTTCACACCACACAACTCCTTTATACTTTCATTCCTCCTTTTATCATTTTCCACAACCTACACGCCGCCTAAGATTGTTCATCTGAACACATTGTACTTTAGATCTATGGCTCTTATTCCAGACCATAGTTTCACTACCATACATTAACACATACCCTCATGTAAGACCCTAGCGCACTCAAGACTTAGTTCCTTTACATTCACCAAGGATTTATTTGCACCAGCCACCTTCAACCATTCACACACTCATACTACACTCTGCATAATCCGTTCCTTTTTTCCAAAATATTATCCTAAATATTTAAACTCAGATTTTTTATAAGCTGCTCACCATCCATATAACTTCCACGAGGACTGTCCCTTATCACAACCACTTTATCATTATCTTTCTTTATTCTTATCATACTTTCAAACTCCTCCTTTTACACACCCTGCCATATCCCTCTACCAATTCTCTCAAACTCTCTTCAAATTCGCCACATAAAACCAAATCATCCGCAAGTTCCCATTCATCCTCCTTCCAAACTGTTCATTTATCTTTTTTTTCCTCTACGTATGCATCTTTTAGTTATTCCCTTTTCTCCTTCCATTATATAATTACAACATCTTCTTTGATCCTCAATTACTGCTTTTAGTACATTTAACCATGCTTCTTTCTCAAGATACATTTGGTGTACTTCCTTATTACTTTTCTATTCAGAATAATCTCGCGCAATAAGTGAGCTCCCTACTGTATCTCGATTCGTCTTTGAGGTGAACCCAACGTTCTAGACCTTTACCTATAATCTCTAATCCTTCTCCTTATTCTGCTAAATTCTTTCCTCTGTTCCTCCGATTACTACTCTATCTCTGTTTTCCTTCTATTTCTTCTGTCTTCGTAGGAAAGACCCCGCCTACGGTCGAGAAAAACGTTTTTGCTAATACTTCAGGCTGCACAACAGGTCGGACTTGCCGTCGTACTTCTTGGTTGAACAGTTTCCGTAGGAGGGATCCCTTGGAGTGTGCAAAAGCGCGAAGCTAATTCTCTTCTGGCATGAGGCGTGCAAACCCCATATTCATTACTTCAACTAACTTAATAAACTGGTTTAATCTGTTGTTTTTGCTGTTAGCGAACTCAAGCACCTGAGTTTAGGTTAAGAAACATTCAATATAAGGACGAACGACGCCCCTTTACATAGCAAACCCAATCATGCAAAATCTATTCTTCATAACACTAAAAATTCTTTTTTCCAGTAGAAAATGCAATAGTCTTTCTGGTTCCTTTTCTTCACGCCTTTTCTAACATTTTGCATCAAAAATGTTAACACTATGTTTGCTTTCTTCCTCTTTCCCTCCTTGTATAATCCGTCAGCACAACTGCCATTTAACCTTCCACTAAAGCTGTTCTTTGCTCAAACCTTTGCTTCTAATTCACGTTAGATGAATTTCATGCTATTCCTTTTTCTCCACCTCCTTCACATTGACGATAAGAAATTGTAATTTCTTAAAAGGTGTTATTTCTTTAATTAAAAGGATTATTCCACTTTTTTTCTAAAATATTTTTTATAATCTTAAAGAAAATCCAAAATAGCTTATACTAATAAAAACTAAGAAGGCCTAATGGTTCTGATAGGTATTCCTTCTCGTGGTTATCAAAACACTTGTGCTCTCGAAGATTGCCTCCTCCTTGCATTAAATTATTTCCGTCTCTGTCTGTTCAACTTTGCCTTCCTTTCTTTCTGGAAATGTGCTGCTCAATCAAGCCTGCACCGAAAAAAGGGAGACATAATCTCAACTCTCAACTATCGCAATCTCTCTAACCTTTGATTTTTGTAGTTTTCGAATCTATTTCTAAACAGGAAAATTTGAAACATATCAATTTCTTCTAATCTTATACTCTGACCATCAGTACGGCTTTTGTAAGAAGCGCTCTACTAGCGATCTTCTTTCTAATCTTTCT
Organism: Trachelipus rathkii; assembly: GCA_015478945.1. Lineage (NCBI taxonomy): Eukaryota > Metazoa > Arthropoda > Malacostraca > Isopoda > Trachelipodidae > Trachelipus > Trachelipus rathkii. Next base: position 12,008 of record JABUQX010055003.1, read on the forward strand.
GTTTTTAGTATTCTTTCTTCATTCATTTTGTGAAGCCACCGCTCATCCTTTTATCCTATAAATATGGTTTACTCATGTTCTGTTTATTCTAACTCTTTCTACTTTCATTAAAAAACCTCACTCTATTACTTCATCACATTCCCACTATTACGTCGAAAACTTCATCTTCATTTACTCCTTCATTTTGGATAGACGTCCGTTCCAACAACAATTACCTCACGCTAGGAGGGCACCATCGGATCAACTTAGATCTGAACCTTTACTCAAAAATTTACGTATTGCCATGAGAATAAGTTGTTTTTTAAATTTACCTCAAAAAATCGTTCCTCAATCTTCCACTCCACATAATTTCTGTACGACACGTATAACTCTTCTTATGACAAACACATATAACTGAACACCTTACGTCCTGTCCTTAATATTCTTGGTGTTTATTTTTCTCTTGACCTTAATTGGAAGAATTACATTACTTCTCTTTCTAAATAAGCTTCTTAAAGGTTGGGCGTTCTGAGGTACTTTCAGAATTCTCTCACGCCACCGCAGTTGCTGATCTTTATGAGTGTCTGTTTGCCCCTGTATAGGAGGTGCCTCCGCATCTGGGGCATTTTCGCTCACACTGTCTCCTCCTTGAAATGGTGATTCTAGGCTTTTCATCTTATCAATCGAATTGTTGAGGTACTCTCTTCCTCTCTTTATTTCATCGCTTTAACACGGACAACGCTCTTCTAAACTCTTAAATCCACATCCCCCCCCCCCCTCCATTGAGAAGGGTTCTTGCGACACATTTTTCTACAGTCTTATATTATCTCTTTGCTACTCTCTTACCCTCAGACTTAACAGCTATGCTCAATCTTAATGTACTCACACTGGTAAAGTCTGAACACCACAACCCGTTATCTTATTTTACAAACTTACCTTTCACTTACCACTTTCAAACTCTGTGTATCGGGGCATTCACGCCTTTAACTAACAGCCAGGAACTACCCAACAACTATAGTGAATTTGGTGGGCTGTGATACCCAAACATATATTATTTGCTGCCGAAACCCTTGTTTTGTAATTTCTATAATACGAGAAACCCTTACGAGTATTATATAAACTTACTTGTGATAAGATGGGACGATAAACTATTATATATATGTATATATATAATAATATATATATACATATCATAATATATATATATGATATATATTATATATATTATATATATATATATATATATATATAATATTATTATAGTATAATATATAACTATATATAATTATATTATATATATATATATATATATCTATTATATATAGTATATATATATTATATAATAGTATTATATATTATAATAATAGTAATTCCTATCTTTAATTTTGTTAAATAAAAATTAAAAGAGGTTACTTATTTAATGCCTAATGTTTTTGTTCTTAGGAATCCTAGTATCCTCTTAAATTTGGTTTATTATTAGACTAATTCAAGATTCGATATCTGGAGCATATTATAAAAATCCAGACTTTACACAATATCGTTGAAAAGGGTAACACATCACTTCGAATGTCCTTTTGACAAATCCGGATTATTCCTCAATTATATTCACGCCGAAATTTCTTACAGCACTTCTCCAAATTAACTTTTAACCGACTGTCTGAGTATTTTTAATTAAATTTTCATAATTCAATGCAGAATTTTTCCTATATGATAAGATGAAATCTTTGGCAAAAATATAAGAGGGATGAGAGGAGGTCCTTCATTTTCGAGCAGTCTGAACTGAGATCATCGCATTCCAGACCAAAAGGAAGGTTGAAGGTGATAGGCATGTTATATATAGGAATATTTACAAAGCAGGGTGCAACTGAGAAACTTGAGTTTCAAAGACCATAGATGGGAAATACCGTTCATGCACGCTAATTTCTTATATTACGACAGTTTAGAAAAAAGGCAGAAATGAAAACCTTAAAGAATGAGTTGGAAAGGAGGTGGAGAAGGAGAATAGCTCCGGAAATTCATCTAACAGGGAATTGGAGCAAAAGTTATTGAAGAGAACTGTTAACTTTACGAAGATAAGACATATTTAATACCCGTCAGGTAAACTAAAGTAGAGGATAGAGGTAGAAGCTCAAGTTTTATTGGCATTTTTACAAGTTAAAAAAGGAAATATCAACACAAAAATAATCTTTACATTTTCTACATAAGAAAGAATAATACAGAGATTAAGGAGGATGATTTAGCACGATTCGGATTTAAAATGAAAACATAACATTTTGGAGTTTGACGAGTGCCAATGATTCCTGAGGGCAGAATTAACTGTGTAAATAGCATGAGAACGACCAGAGTTAAACCTACTGCAGTAGGTTTATAAATATTAAGTTAAAGGAAAGAAACACGAAAAATATTAATTACAAGAGAGAGTGAAGATGAGAATAAAGAGTTCAATTGTTGCAGAAATAAACTAAATACTATATATACTAATATATAATACTTATAATATACTAATAATAATATATATATATATAAATAATATATATTATATATATTATAATATATATATTATATATAATATATAATAAGTATATACTATTTTTATTCATTCATATAATAATATATATTAATATATATTTACTACATATATACTATATATATAATATATATAATCATATATATATAAATATATTATTATATATATATATATAAAATATTACCATACATACGATTATATAGATTTCTCATAAAAACCATCTTAACACTCGGACATTGCTTCAACCATAGTGCTTTGCCTATTAATACGTTATTTAGTGCTAACTGTACCCCAATCTACAGTTAGTTTTTAATATTTAATACTTTCTATTCTGTAGTTCAACTTCTTAAAACATTCTTTGCTCTTTAATCTAGTCATAACTGTGAGACCCTCGACTAGTTTCTAGCTAACTACCCTGGAGTGACTACAACTTGACACTACGCAACGCTGCGATGACATTCACGAAAAGATGAAGTTTACTGTTATC
>JABUQX010055003.1:17500-44030 GCA_015478945.1 Trachelipus rathkii
ATATTCTATACTTATATTCATATCCTATAATCATTCTTAAATCTATAATATCTAATATAATATATAATTCATATTCATCAATATTATTATATCCTTATAAGCATCTATCTACAATTTTCATCGTCATCTTAAGTCATCTCTTATCTATCCTATCAATTTACTTCACTCTTATCTATATACGTAATATCTATCTATCTCATATATCTATCATCATACTCGTATCTCCCTAATACATCTATCTCTCTCTCTCTCTTCTATCTATCTCCTCCTATCTTACTATATCACTAATTCATCCATCAATTCTCTATTTCTATTCATCTATCTCTACTAATACTCTAAGTACTATATATATTCTCTCTCTCTTTCTTACATAATACAAAATCTTTTGATTCAACAATTTAGTCAGAAGAGAACAGGCAAAATCGCTGCTTATATTTCAATAACATCTGTATTTGGATTAAAGTTGAGATGTGACTGGCGAATGAAGAGTAGAATCATTGGAGAGCTATTCTTATACTATAAGTATATTTAAAGTATATTTATATATATATTATAGTTTCATTTTATTTATTTCTCTAACTATATAATAATGATTATAACTACCTACCAATTACATTACACCTGTTATTATTACTCTTTATATATATATTTATTTCTTATCCAATATTATTTATATCAATTCTATTTCAAGGTTAAAATACTTGGATGCAAGATCTACACTAACTGTGTGGAATTAATTGTATTTATTATTATATTTTGTGGATAAGGTAATTGTAATTTTTTTATACAATATCTTTATATTTAAATAAACTTGCTAAAAAAGATATATCAAATACAAAAGGGAGAAGCAAATTATCATTGATATTTTTTATATATTTAAATTTTAGTGGTGATATACGTCTTATCATTATGCATACACCAACCAGATAATAGTATGGATGATAATTTAATATATAAGCCTTATATAATAGAGGTTACTACTATATACTATTATTTACAATCCTATGAACATAAATATAATAATATCGTTATTATTATATAAGTATTAGGGTGATAAATATAAATTCACAGATACATAGAATCAAAAATTCTTCAGATGCCTTGAGTTCAGAAAAGAATGACCCATCTGACTCTCGCAAACAAAGTTAGTAAATTGGCAAGAAAATGAATGTAATTGAAGTCGAAACGAGACCATATTCATTCATGGCACCTGTATAACCAAGTATCAATTTACAACTTTATACACGATCTTAAAGTCTAACTATAAAAACTTTCTTTTATCATTTCTAAAAGACCACATAATGATAACTCCTTAAGAGGACTAAACAGCAATATTAGTGTCCTAAATAATGAGGATTATGAATCAAAACTCCCAGATAAAGAGGGTAGATAGCTATAACAGAATAACAAACTTCTTTATTTAGTGGACATACGAAGTGTTGAGAAGAGTTCAACAAATCTCAATTCATGTAATATATAAGTTATGAAGATTTCCAGACAAAATGAAAAAAGTTACTGAATAGCTATAAGACGTATTATTAAATTAGTTATGGAGAGATCAATGGGTGCATACGTATTGATTTTTTCGGGAGGGACTATTTTTTTTTTTCATGTATTAGAGGATGAATGTATATCTATAAATTCCGTACTATTTTACTATCTATATTATTAATCATTGTTTTATTAAAAATTTTAGATAAAAAATTTTATTTTAACAAACCTTCAGGGAAGTGTGCTATAGCACCCTCGAATCCCCCGATCCCCTTCTGTGCTAGCGCCACTTATTTGGCGAAAAGAAAGGAAACTCTTTTATTATGAAATACAAGAAACATTGATACTTTTTTCGCTTTATCTTTTGAGTATTGTCCTCCTTCGATCGAGAAGATAGACTTCTCTTAGATTTATTAACAAATTTCTCTGAGACAGTCTTCTGATCCATACCTCAGAGGACCTTAATCACAACTGACACAGCCAAGCGGATTTTATAATCGTAGCTTTCTATATATGGCCATTGCCTCAAGACAAAGCTTTCAAAACAAAATAATCAAAACAAAACATAAAAAAAAATCATTAAAATCCAATATCTCTATATATAAATAGATAGTAATGCGCTATGTGCTTAGAACCAAATATTACACAACGAAGAATATGGAGCTAGCAAAACCTATTCCTTAAATAGCGTGTTATATGCCTTTTCTCAATATAACAATCAAAGAATTGAGCACGTATCAGAGCTTAAGATCTCCTAAACCTGCTCCGCACTCGTAGCAGCAGGCTCGCTAACAACACAATACATAGCAGCACAGCATGTCCCGAGCTAACACTCTTCCTACCGCAATTCACCACCGGTCAAATTTCTTCATACAACGCAATCACTCACTTCTATCCATTCTAAAATCTACACATTTGCGTCTATCCATTCTCATAACCCGCCAATGATGACCATATGACTCCATACTCTACCCATACCCGACCATGGCACGATACCTCTACTTCACCAGATTATTTACTAATGTAAATACTATCGTCAAAAACTCTCGGACAAGCCACCGATGCAACTACCGTGAACTGGACATCTTATTATTGATGAAAAGTAAATTAAGCTCAGTATACGAAGTCGCAAACCTTAAACTACTGTGCGCGTCCATCAACCACGAATCATCCAGTTCGATAGATGTTACAGTAGGTACTTCAAAAACCCTGTTAGAGTTTAGAGTCTTTACCACTAGCAATTCGTACGACGACAAAAGTACGCATGGGCAGAAGGGAAAGGTTATCTATTTCGATACTAAGATAATTCACTATGCGTAGTTTTATTGCACAACTCTCTTAGAATAGGCACTACCTCTGAATGAGAAGACATAAGATAGAAGATCAAGAGTAAAATAATTTATAGACTTATGTTATCAAATCTATAAACATACATATTTATCTTTAATCTATTACAATTTCAGTCATATACTTTTAATAAGTGAAGTATAGAAAGTCTCGCTCGATGGATGTCGTAACATATTTGAGCTTTGTCCGCCTCTGAGAAACTTAGATAGACTACTTCAGTAAGTTCGCTGAAATTGTATACGTGTGTTATGTAGTAATCGATGCTAAGCTTATTCGAGTCGTCCGTTTCAGTCCAAAGATGCGTTGTAGTTTGTGGCGCCGTGTAGACATACGTCGGATGAGTGTTTGTTGTTGTGTGTTGTTGCGTCTCCGGTCAAGGTGTTATACTTGCGCTGGATTCGGGCGTTATCTCAGCGTAATATATAATATTCGGTTTACACGTGCGAGGGAATGATCGGAATACGATCCTAAATTAAATTTAAAATTTAACAATAATACTTAATAATAATTATTTACTATAAAAATCCTTATATGATAATATATCTTTTGACCCATTTCCTACATGAACAACCAAGTTAGCTAATTCAGGAAAAAGAGAGTTTCATTACTTCAGAGTGTGGGGAGAGGGGTATAATATTTTATTTTTCTCCCCAAACATATCTTGTACGAAATTATAAACGATCACGTGACAGTCCAGGACACTTAATATTGCGGGATAGCCTTCTACATCAAAAATTCTAAACCGATATTAAAGGTAAATTTAATGAAATATCTAGACTTAAATTTAGCCTTATAAGGTGATTTAATAGTTTTTTATACTATAATTAACTAACGACATACGAATTGCTACAAAAAAGCTTTCTACTGAAGATGTCCAAGTGCATTAGACGTAACGCTATACTAAATCACCGTAAATATGTCTTCTACTTCTCTACTCTTATGTATTAATTTATGACAACAGTAAAAAAATTAGATATAATTTTTAAAAGAAAAATAAACTAATAAAGTCCAAAAAATAAATCTTTTAGACACCTTGGATGAGATTAAACGTAAAGCTACTATCACTTATTAAATAATTCACTTTATAATACTAATTTATTTTTAATTACTTCAATTATTATTTTTGATATTATTATGTATTATATATTACTTATTTATTTTTGTTATTAATGATATTTTTATTAATATTATTGAATTATATTTCTAAAAGTTTTTAATTTAATTGATTAATTAATGTAATTATTACTTAAGGGTTTTATTTGTTTTAAAGACATTTGTTAACAATATATCAAGTGATAACTATGATATAAGTATATTAGTTATATACATGCTCTAATGTATCATAATAGAATCAATGAGGTGATATATAAAGAAGACGATTGATAAGAGTATAGATGTATATAAACGTCAATAACCAAAATTATAAAGTGAGCAGGATGTTTGTCCGCTCTCTCGTCTAAGCGTAAAAGGTTGGGAATGAAATTCTAGTAAGTATATGGTATCTCAGATATTTAGTAGAAATATTAACAGCTTCTCCCCTCGCTCTCATTCTCTCCCCTTTCCCTTCCTCCTAATTCATAAGACACCCCCGCACCACCGTTATAACATTAAGCATGTAACGCAGGTCTAAAGAGAATCCCCATTATAAATACTACGCATAACAACACTTGTCCGTAAAAAATACCCCAACCTTATTAGTTTGCCAAATACTTGAACAAGATATCAAAAACGGTATTCTTTTCACTAAACATCTTTAGTACCAATTAATGTTTCAAAATTACAGCAACAAAAATTTTATATTTGATTAACACCTTTGGCAGAGGACACTATACCTCTTGGTAAATTGTTACCTAGGATCCGGGCAGGTATTGAACCCTGACCCAGTACCTCGCGAATCAGTCAAAGTATCACATACCTACACAACTTATTTAACTCGCGTATGAAGAGTTATAGTAACACCAGAATAAGAATTTCACCGATCAAACATATAAAAAAAGTATACAGATGCACACACCAACAAAAGACCAGATACCGCCTATCTTTTCGAACAAGACAATTATCCGTTATATCTCCATATCTCCCGATAAGAATCCTTACGTTTTATATAACCTAATATGTACAACTAATGCTACACTTACTCTTATCTAATAATAGAAACTATCTATAGTTACTTATATATATAATCTTAATACAGGTATTAATATTCATAATCATCCTGTATACTGATATAATAAATCTGTAAGTTCTCAATTTATATATTTTGCCATTCGGCGACTAACCCGTGATAACTCTCTGTTATTCCAAAAATCGCCGCTGCTTTACATTTACGATATTTCCTCTAAGATAATTTCTCTCCCAATCTTATTTTTTTACAACTTTAAAACTCGTACAAGCACATTCTCAAAAGCAATTCTTAAGGGACGAAACTCTAGAAGAGAAATCCATAAAACCTTATATCACTGCCTAAAAAATGACCAAGAACTCGCTCGTAAGACCTACATAGGACCACAAAAAAAAAAATGGTACTATCCTAGCAATTTAAGATCAATTTACATTGCCTTAAACTCTTAATAAGTACCCCTTAATCAACAATACAAAGAGACTAGACTATCTGGGATTCTGGCTTCGACTGATATAACAATATAACTTAGTTTAACCAGTGTATTTTTGGGCGACGTATTAGTTGTAGATGTATCCACTTAAAATTTGCAGCAAGCCGATCAAATTAGTCTTTCTCTTTTCACCGCTATATCATAACAAAGAAAATCCATTGACATTTCGTCAGTGATGATTGACAATCTCAACAAAGAGCATCACTCTTTAGAGAGTTTCCATACTAAAGTTTTCTAAAAATATAGACAGAAAATTTAATTAGAATTTCTTTTAGTTCAATTTTGTTAGTTAAGTTTTACATTATAGACTACTGAATCCCTTTGAATAGGGTCTAAGTACTGTGTTTATATTCATCAGTATCTGATCTTTAGCCCTATAATCATAGTTAGGTAGTTCAATATCCCAAAAGATTACTAGACTATAGGTTCACTATCTTAGGTTCACGTTACCTGCCGAAGATAGCTAGTGTGCCTAGAATGGTCTAAGCGACAAATAAATGAATACGATTTCGCATCATGTCAAAAAATACTCAAAACAAAATTTATATTAACTCCTGGTCTTTGTCGACAATTCGATGAAAGCCTGGTACAAGGTAGCAGCACTGCAAATTTCTTGTAAACCAAAACGAATATTATGGAATAGAAATACAACAACTATTAAATATGAGATTGCACAACTACCTATAGTGTATAGCCTGCAGTGTCGTCAAGGTTCAAGGGGTGATCAGATAAACTAAGAATTTTTTGTATCAAAGCTGTCATATCCACACAATAAATTTTTCGTTTATCTTATTAGGATAAAATCGTCAAATCTCAATTAAATTCAGTCTATAATTGGGGACGTGATGGCCCTATGCGACTCAAAGCTCGCGCGTTACTAGTTCGCCAGCGAGACAGCGGAGGTCCAGTGTTACGACTTAATCCGAGCTAGATGAAGAGAAACTAGCTTATGGACTTTCATATTAGTTATATTGGTACTCAACGATCACTCGTATATAAATGATGTACCTCCCTTCCATTTCCAGCACAATCTGTTTATAGTTGACATCTTGCCTATTCTTGTATTTTCCCCGCTATTGTTTAAAGGTCTTCCTGCTATTTTGATAAGTCTGCCAGTAGCTCGTGCGCCCGATGAGGGAGAATTGCGTTAGGCAAGCGACAGGGTGGGCTTAGAACCTTGTTCATTGTTTTATTTTTACATATTTTTTATTATTTATCTTTATGTAAATAATATTATCATTTATATTAACTATTTATTATATTATTTTAATAACCCTCCTTGGAAAAGAGGCATTACCCGTGAGAATGGTGGTTATCATGTAAAAATAAAAAAAATAAAAAAAAAGCTAATTTGTCAACTAAAGACGTCTTTACGAATATTAAAATTGCAAAGGAGTTCACTATAATACAATAAATCTTATTCGGATTACCAAATAAGGCACTTACACATAAAAATACCTAATAAACGAACAGGGAATCAATAAACCCGTTTCTTATGTAATGACTCTAAAAATTTGTCTTTGGCATGAATCAGACTTTTTCGAGATTAAACTCTAATATCTCTCACAAGACCCGGCAGGAGAGCACACCTGTATTAATATGTGCCGCGAGTCGTACCGTAGGAAAACTTTCAGCTGCATGCAAATTGATACTAGGAATGATGATCTCCATTAGTCAACCAGCTGGCGACAACCTCTCTAAGAATTTTTTATCGTGGTCGACTAACTCATGACAATGTCTAGGTGTGTTATGCTAACCTACTTTACTAGCTCTTCTGTCCTTAGTATAAACAACTGTATTAGTCGAATGTATATGTTCCGATAAGAATTCAGTGTGTCTGAAATGTTATAGCAAAATCATATCTATACATTCAAACCTCCGCAAAACGACAAACTCGACAAAACATAAATCGACTATTCAAAATTGTAAGCTTGCTTGAAACTTCATCTCTCGTTTACAATCTAATTTATTATGGTTTCATATTCGCGTAAAGTGAATTGTTCTGGAGTTTATGGTGAGCCAATGAGCTATTAGTGAGAACATACATTCCGAAAAACCACAAAACAAACGCCACACAACTGCCCCACCAAACCACGAATATACACAAACAACACCAAAGAATTAAAAGGAAGGACCAAGGAAACCAAACAACAAACAAAACCAAAAAACGCAACGCAACCCAATAAAGCCACAAAACAACACCCCACAAAAATAACAAAAACGAAAACAACAAAAACAAACTCACAAACACACAAAGACAAACAAAAACAACAGACCCAAAACAAAGAAAAAAATAAAAAAAAGCCAATAAAACCCAACGCCACACAAAAAAGAACACAACAAAAACACCCCAAACAAAAACAAAACCAACCAAAAAAACAAGTGAGACCAAAACAAATCAAGCAAAAAACAAGGAACAAAACCCAACACAACACAAAACCACCCGACACGACAACACGACAACAACACGACAACACAGCAACAACAAAAACGAACAACAAACCTAAATTTCGATCCCAAACCACAACACCCACACAAAAAAACACACCAAACAACAACCACAACAACAAAAACCAAAAAACCCAACAACACAACAAACCACAAAAATGATTTAACCTAAAATTACATAACAAACAAAACCAAAACAAACAAAACAAAAAAACACACCAACACACCAAAACAACAAAACAAACACACCAAAAAACCAACATTAGCATTTTTCTGAAGATAGAAAATGCAAAATTTCCCCAAAACATCTTTTCCAATAAAGAAAACAGCCAAAAAACACCAAAAACCACAAAAAACACCCAAACACACCACCAAGGAACACCACACCTCAATATAATAAAATGTAGCACACATACCGCAACCTTACAACACAAAAACAACTCAACACAAAACAAACACAAGTAAACACACAACCAACACAAACACGTTACAAATAAAAACAAAAAACTGCAACTCAAACAGCAAACATGGATTCACCCATCGCACTATCTCGCAGTTAGACGGTGAGGAGCTCTCTAAAAACTAAGCAACACACAAAACACGCACGCAACACAACACAAAAAAAAGCAAAACCAAAGTTCAAAGACAGGGCGAAACCAAGAGCGGCAAAGAAAAGAAAGAAGAAGGAGACAGGAGGGAGAGAAGGGAGAAGCACCCGATGAAAGAAAAAGAAAATGAAACAGAACAAAACAAAACAGAAAAAAGAAAAAAAGCTGAAAAAGAGGGAGAAAAAGAAAAAAACTTTACAAACAAATACGCAACAAGAACTAAATTGGTATGAAATTAGTGTAAATTGTCTACATGGCATGATTCTTCGAATGGTATCACATGGATGTGAGAGGGAATTTCTTTTTCTTAGAAAAGTAAAAAATAAAGAAAGAGAAGATAAAAGAATATGCAAAGAAGAACAATACCTGGATGAAAGAAATCTGAATTATCCTGTAGATATTTTATTATTTTTATCATTTTTTTATTATAATTTTCTGTCCCTCCTGACCGTGAGTGGTGACATTATGTGTGAAAAAAAAGATAACACGAACATCAATTTTGGTGGTTGCAAAAGACTAGACAAAAATAAATTTTCGAAAACTTGAAATTGACATGATAAGGCAGGTTATACCTATAGGATGTGGGGCATATATATTATATCGTATTTTGCTATTATAATATCCCGTTTTGGTTACAAAGAAATTTGGTCTGCCTACCCTTACCCCTACCAATTTAAACACTTTATAACACTTTCAAGACCAACCCCTCCCAGTTCCAGCTGTAGCTACTTTATGGACAGATCCTTAACTATACAGATAGACGTTTAAAAGTCATGTCCATAAATTCGTAGATAATTACCTAACTTAACTACTTTACTGAAATTACAAATATACTGAAAGTAAATGTTACTGAGTCTTTAATCTTGTTAGGAAGAAATCATTAGCTATGGCGAAAAACCAGTCTTCCTAAAACAGGACTCCCTTTTAGGAGAATTTCAAAAAATCAGCGAGAATAGTCAAGACTAGATCAAAATTGGTCACAGAAAAAAAGGACAAACATCACAAAAATCATCCTTACAGTCCACCGTGCCGGCGTTTTAGTTTTAGGTTATGTTAGATTAGTTAGGTTAGGTTTTAGGGTTAGGTAGGTTAGGTTTAGGTTAGATATAGGTTAGGTATAGGTTAGGTTTAGGTATAGGGTTAGGTTCAGATTTTAAGTTAATTTAGAGTTAGGTTTAGAGTTAGGTGAAAGTTTGTCTAGGTAAGTATGTTCTTGCTGATTCGTTAAAGTTTTTTTTTATTGTTTTTACAATATGTCTCCCATTTTCCTTGAGACTATTTAGCGTATAGGTCTGAGAGTCTTGTACTTGCTCTTGTAGGCCCTTCGTTTTCTTATCAACACACTCAATTTACCCTAATTTTTTCAACAACTTCTTTTATTTATTAAGTTTTAGAATAATTTTTTCAAATTCTTTGTTTATTTAATTATTAAATTTATCAATTAAGTATTCATAGATTAATTAAATTTGAGTTAACACTGCTTTAATAACGCCATGTACTGTCTGTACTAGTCTTCTCATGTCTTGGTCATTCAGTTAACAATGGATCTTGAATCACTATCCATGCTTTCATGGGATTCGATACCAATTTAAAAAAAACTCATTAAAATAACTTTCAAATAAATTACATGATGAATAGAGATTATCTTAGTTTTTTTTTATGTGCTGCATTCTCTTATACTCCAATATTATATGATATTAGTACAAAGTATTAGTAATATTATCAGAAATTTCCCTCATTGACATTAATTGCTAGCTTATAATGTATATCAAACTTATTTATAAAAGACAGTTTTATATATTTAATTTTTTTTTTTTAATTTTATCTTAATTAGGACTCGACCATTTTCGCCTACACAAATCAATATAATTATATCAAAAAGCAACCACCCCAACACACTCACACACACACACACACACCACACACACACACATCACCATCACACAAACACACAGCCACACACACACACACAACACACACACACGACACACACACAACACACACACACACACACACACACAGCACACTACACACAACACACACACACTACACAAACACACGTACAGTCAGATTCATCACCATTAACTGATTATGACGTCATTATATAAGGTTAGTTGAAAGAAATCTTTTTTAAATATTTCTGATCTTCCTTTCTTCTCATCTGACGGGCAGTGCCCTATTCTAAGAGGGAAAACTACTCTAGTAACTTATACTAGGATCCGAATTAAGAATCGAACCCGGGCCTTTCTCATGCGACTCTGTCGATCTAGGGGCGAACTGCGTTGCTCTATGAAACACCTCTAATCTCTAACTAAGGGTTGAGGACCTAGGGCACCAAATGTGTGACGTGCAGTGCGGTGACGTGCGGTACACTTTATAGGTTCGGTTTTGAGCGTTGGCATTCTTTAAACCACACCCCTATAAGCAGGTACGGATATCGTGCGCAGTGCTGTGTGTAGCTGTTGACGGACGCGCGCTTGCGCAGTTGAAACAGAATGCGGTGTGAAAAAAATGACCGAGCTGGCGTTTTCGGTACGTCTTGGGCGGTTGCGGTTTTTTTGCGGTGCCACTAGTACGTGTGGTGCAGGATGCGTTGCCTTGCGGTGCGTGCGAGGTGGACGACACCCCAATTAACGTATTCTTAATTTTTGAGGGCCAATTTGGTTATAAACTAGGAAAAAAATAATTTTCAGTCACTTTTTTTTAGCTAAGACGGCTTCATAATAAGAATTGATAGGAAAGATTGTTGCGAATGTGACAAGCTTCTGGATGGCTTGTCGCAGATGAGAGGTGCCAGGATCCGATCCTAGTACGAAAAAAAAATCTAAGAGAGAAGTCTACTTCTCGACGAAGGAGGACAACCTCAAAAAGAAAGCGAAAAAGTACCACCAGTTTTATTTCATAAAAGAGTTTTTCCTTTTCTTTCCCAACAGTGGCGCTAGCAGAAGGGGGGACGGGGAACTAGGGCTCAGCCTCCCCTCCCCCGAATTTTGTCTTTTAAATCAAATTTTATTCTTTTAAAAATTTTTTTTTTTTAAATAAAACATGATAAATGTAAAAGTAAAAACCGGTAATCTAGAATATTCATCCCACCTAATAAAAAAAAATAGTCGCCCCCCCCCCCCCGAAAAAAAAAATCATACGTCGCCAAATGTCTCTTAACAACACATGAAATTATCCATGTATGCTGTTATTAGACTTATATTTTCACTTTCTAAACTTACTATCTTAATGGAATTACCTTCTAAAAATACTTCTTTTACAAAAGTTTTTCTTGTTTTTATTCAAAAAAAATTGTATGCACTGCATTGTTCGTATCGGGTTGGATACTTCTCGGACTTAAAAATTATATAAAACAAAAACCAACCCCCCCCCAAACAGCGTGAATCTAACTGAGTTTTCTAATTAAAACATTCTATTCAAAAAAAATTAACCTGCTTGTGGACCGTTCAGCTGAAACCTGTAAGCTAAGAGCGGTAAACCAAAACATTAAAAAATCATATTCAGTGTTTTGAACAATTCCTCAATTTGAAAAGTAAAATGTTTTGAAAGATTTAATCCAAACATAGAAATATTTAAATAAAACAATATTCAAATTCACACGGATAAGTGCGTGACCTAAATATTTTAATTAAAGAGGGTCGTACTAGAACTGATGATTAAAAAAATCTTGAAAGAAAAAAAAAAATTTCACAGGGGGGAAAAAAGTGTACTGTAAATTATGGGCCACGTAATATTAACGTATCTATATACTCCATAAAATAGTGTTAAAATCTTCTTGAAACATATATTAGATCTCAAAGTTGTTTGATAGTCAAAAATAAAATCTTGTTCATCTTGTATTATCTATGAAAGGAAATTTTGTTTCTTGTAATCGTATTATCTATTGGTAACATACAACATATACCGCTATCCGGATGAGTAGAGTTTGTTCATCGACTTACGCAATGACATCAACTTCAGTAGGATATGTCATTCATATTAAAAAAAAAATGACAACATGAAGTTTAAATAAAGTATGCGATCAACATTAGTGACAGATTTGAGAAGATTTCAAAGTTGCTGCTCTTTTACTGTGTCTTCAGACACAGAAGCCATTCATAGGAATTCATACCTGTGAATGAATTGTAGTCCCGTACGCGGTAAAATTAAATAAATAATAAAAATATAATACCTTTCTACACGAATTTTTTTGTCATATAACGAATATATTAAACACCGTAAGAGTACCAGTGCTATGGACTCAAACACCAATTGGCTCTGAACCACAGCTATTACCGCCTACGTTGCCCTCAACGGCCTACTTACGAAATGATATATTAATAATAATATTATTATATTTATAGTATATATATATATTATATAATATTATATATATAATATTATTAAAATATATATATATTTATAATATATAATATAATATATATATAGTAGTATATATATATAATATATATAATTTACTATATATTATAATATAATATATACTATATATACTATATATTGATATTATAATATATATATAATATATTAGTGCTGATGGCATGCAACATTCGCATCCCGCATCCGCACCATTAAATTAAAGATCCGCATTCAGCAATTCCGTTCCCAGCGCTAATATTGCCTGCGGCCATGCTGCGCGGATAGTTATTATCGAGATTTGATTAAAAAAAATTATAATATAAAAATACCTTAAGATTGAAACTGAATGCAAACTTAAATGAGAGACATGTCTGATTGACCCCAACTGTGTGCTAATGATGACTCATGATCACACAGCATGAAGTGCATAATAATTTGAGTCAACAGTGTATATGAGATTGGAAAAAAAAATCAAAGCTTCTACAGCTACTGTCTCAGATGTAAACCATAATGCTCAACGCTAAGGAACAATTTTGAAACAGTTTCTAATGAAAGTGATTACGATCGAAAAAAAAGAATGAAATATGTAATAAAAACTAGAGAGCTATAAAAAGCTTTAGTTCTGTTTGAAATTAATGACCTTCATTACTGTCATCATGCAATCCCTTCACTTAGACTCCCATAAAATCCAAGTTTTTTTTAATATA
Source organism: Trachelipus rathkii (assembly GCA_015478945.1). Classification (NCBI taxonomy): domain Eukaryota; kingdom Metazoa; phylum Arthropoda; class Malacostraca; order Isopoda; family Trachelipodidae; genus Trachelipus; species Trachelipus rathkii. The sequence continues at coordinate 31,073 of JABUQX010055003.1, forward strand.
ACCAATATATAAAACAATTAAAATCTCAAACACAAACTCACTCCAAATGATTGCAAGCCTATTAACATTTAATTCGTTAACCCATTAAAAGAAGGAGAAACGAAATCTACAGAACCAATACCTTTCTAACAAGTAAAATCAATAATAGGTTCAACTGGATAATTCTCCAGCCCCCAAGTAGTTGAAGAGAAACCCTATGCGATTACCAAAAAAGCTGTGTCAGCTGTCAGTACAAATGATTGAAAACTCATCACCAAGAAAAGAGGATCTAGATACAAGATGAGATCTTAACAGCTGGGGAAATGTGAGAAATGTCTTACCCACTCGTTCGAGGTAAATGCAAGAAAAGAACTTGTCCTGTCCTCAACTGTTATTCCAAGAAGTGTTAGAGACTATTTAGCCGAAGTTAAGCCAACTGGAGGCTGTGAAAACAGAAAACAGACTAAGGGGAGGGTAATTAGAGAGAGAAGCAAAGAAAGATTTGACGATTTTAACAAGCACAACCTTCCTCATGTTATGAATTCATACTAGTGCAAAAAAAGTAGTTATAATCCATTTGTAAAATTCTTTCATTAAGGTCGAGAGGATAGCGAAAGAGATTGCCGTGGATGCACTTGAGTTGGGTCTCCGTCCCGCACCCTGATACAATTTATATTTAATAGATTGTGGCTAAAAACTTGATTTATAATATATATATATATATATATAATATATATAATTATTAATATATTAATATTATATATATATATATATATATTAATGTATTATATATATATATATATATTATATAATAATATTATATATATATATAATATATATAATATATTATATATATATATATATTATATTATATTATATATATATATATTATACATATGAAAAATAACATCCCCATCCGCGGATGTTAAAATCAAACGATCCGCATTCCGCGTCGCCGGAGCGCCGAAAAAAAAAAAATGACCATCTGCTGCATCACTAATATATATATATATATATATATAATATATATAGTTATATATATATATATATAATATCTATAGTATATATATAGATATATATTACATATATATATATATTAGATATATATATATCAGATCGGGGCATTGAGTTATAGATTATCGCCTATGCGCCTATACGCGTAAGGCACGCTATCATTTTGTACGCAAACTTATTATAGGTGCATAAACGAATATAATTTTTAATTAAATATTACAATTGCACTGTTAATAATTTTTAAGGTTTCAATCACTTCTTCATGTTTTAACATAGAAAAAATTTATGAAAGGCAAGTAAGAATTGATGTCTTTTTTATCATTACGTTTTGTAAAACTTTTTATATATAAAAAGGTTTGTGTATTTTTTTATACACTTTTTAAACTGTAAATAAACTTAGGTTAATGCTACCTAAAAAAATATTATAAAAAAATAGTCTTACCATCGGCAAGCCTCTTCACATCATTTTTGTTATCGAAATAGTTCATTCTCAACACTGGCTTCTCAAACGGGTTATTGGATCTGAGCAGAAGTCTTCCACGACTTAATGGGCGATTTAGCACTATGAGTATTGTAAACACTTCTTTATCGGCAAGAGGGAGAAGTATCGTTTCGATGAGCTGCAGATTACACATAAATTATTTTTTATTTAAAAAGGTAATATAAAGTAAACTTAAAATAAAATAAAGTAAATTAAAAAAAGTAAAATAAAGTAATAAAAAATTTCTTTAAAAACAGTCAGAATCCGAAAATAAAAGTGTCATTAATTTACTATTACTGTTTAGTGCTTTATTGCTAAGTCGTCTCTTCTTCCCTTCTTTTTCTTCTTCTTTTCTGCTTATTATTATTATTATTATATTATTATATATTATCTATTTTATTATTATTATTATTCATTATCTATTATTAATATATTATTAATATATTATATATTATATTATTATTATAAATCAAACTGCTATTGTTTAATATTATTATTGTTAATATATTATAATTATTATTATTATTTGATAATTATTCTTGTGTCATAAAACACAGTCATTGAATATAGACAAAAACTACGAACACTGAAACGTTAAGAATTTGGTAGAATCCTTCTAGTCCTCGAGCACAATATTGGATATGATAAGAACGGAGCGATATATATATATACTATATAATATATATATATATATATATATTATTATATACTAATATATATAATAGAATTATAAACTAATATATATATATTATATAATATAATATAATAAATATATATATGTATATATAAATTATATATATATAATATAATATATATATATAATATTATATATAATATATATATATATTATATATATATATATACTATATTATATATATAATATATATATATTATATTATATATATATATATATATATATGGCTATTTATAAGCGAATGACTTCAAGTACGATGAGCTATAAAAACTGAAAAAATTTCTGACTATTTTAAGACATTTTTAAATAAGTAAATGAAATTGAATAGTATATAGATATTAATATATATTAATATATATATATATATATATATAATATAATATATATATTTTATATTATTTTATATATAATATATATATATATATATATATATATATATGATAATAATATATATAATAATATATATATATATAATATATTATATAGCTACCGAATATATATCATATAATATATATATATTTATCATATATATTATAATATTATATAATTAATAATATATATATATATATATTTATAATAATATATATAATAGTATATATATAATATATATATATAATATATAAACTATATATAAACTATATATAATATAATATATATATATATATATATATACTATATATATAATAACTATATTATATAATATAATAATATATTATTATATAATAATATATATATATATATATATATTCATACTATTATATTTATATATATATATATATATATATATATCAGAGGGGGGAAAAGGACCGCGATTTGCCCCGTATGCCCCTAAGTGCTCTATTAACTTATAGGTATAAAGGCACACAGACACAACAATTTTAAAAAGTCGGACTAAACAAAGGCTCACATTCAATTCTCCGCTCTAGCTTTCATGAACAACAAGCAATTCTTTACCCAGTAAAAGTAGAACTTAGAAGCCATTCGCACTTACATCGATCTGAGAACGAATGTAATAAGTTGTATATACTATATACACTATTAACCACCACAGGATATAATATATATACTAATAGATAAAGTAACTTATATATAAGTGTGTGTGATGAATAACTAAATTTTAGAAATATATTATAAGATATAATTATATACTATATATTAAATATAATTAACTAGTCTGCATTTTGACTACAAGTAAAAAATTGTCAACATACGGCTTTGAAACATTAATTGCACACTTCGCCAGCCGCATATGTTGAAACTCAAGGGGAAACATTGGACCAAATGACATCGTGGAAAAGGAGTGAGAGGACGTACCTAGATATTAGTTTACGGAAAAATTACCAAAAATAAAATAAATGTCGTGTTTCTCCTCCTTATAAAGCAGCGGTTTTATGATCATTGATGACAGTTTAAATTGCCAATGATTTAAAAAAGCAATCCGCAGGAAGGTGAAAAATCGCTGATGTGACAAAAATATAGCCGCATAGGCGCTAGGCGCACTAATCACGAAGGCATGCCATTACGACACACAAACACACACATACATATAACAACACGCACACCTACACACAATCACACACACACACAATATACTAACACACGCTCACGCTTACACACCACACCACCAACTCACACACACACCATATATTATATAATTATATAATATATATTATATAATATAATATATATATATATATATATTATATATATATATATTATTATATATATATATTATATATGAATCACGCGAGAGAATGAAAACTTCAGGTTCTTGCACGTATTAGTTATGACTTTAGCAATAGTAATAGTAGGTCAGTACTAGTAGCAGTATTATAATAGTAAATCATACAACGGTCTCTCAATAGTACTATACTAGTAATTGTTCAAATAGAATACATTAACATATATCAATAGTAGTAATGATTTGTAATTAGAAAGTCAAGCGGACAACACTATTACTCATCTTTATATATCTCATCAACAATATTTATTCAATGTTTCATTTAAAATAAACGAACTTGTGTAGATATTATAATCAACGCAGTGCCATTAAACAACAACAACCATTATGGCAAATTCATCAGATTTTACCTTTTAAACATTACATTGAAAAATCAGCCTCCATTGAAGTTATCTGTTTTTGTAACATTATACCTTATACTTCTCGTTGCATGCGCTTCACACACACACACACACCCACACACAAACACACACCACACACACACACCACACACACACGAGCAACAGCACACACACACACACACACACAACACATACAACACATACACACACACACATACACACACACACACACACATGCACATGACACACACACACAATACACACCACACACACACACACACACACCACAACACATACACACGCACAACACACACATCTATACAAACACGCTACACATAGCCATACACAACATCATCACAACACAACAACTACTCATAACTTTTCAGTCAGGGAAACATGGAGGTGTCAGTATTATATCAGGCTCAAGAATGTTACAACATACGTCTGAAAAACGTATCTTTGTACGAAGCTCATTCCGCATAGTATCCTATGGATTTAAAGGCACCTTAATATCCTATTTAATACATATATATATAAATTATTACAAAATAAGCAAATTTCGTTAGTATAAAGAATATATATATATATATAATATATATATATATAATATATATATATGACGACTATTTCTATGAGTGTTTAATTTAATTTTGTTTAATATATGATATGTATATATATACATAATATATATAACTAATATAAATCATAAGTTCAATATATTAAAAAATATAATTAATAATTTACTATTTATATATTATATATATATTATATATTAATTACATATATATATATCATATTAGTATATATAATATTCTAATATATATATATACTAGTCGATAATATTAAATATATTAGGTGTTTCTTTAAAATATTAGCCTTCGTGATCATTCATAATAAAAGTTGTAAATACAACATTATTTTCATTATCCTATTTATTTTGATTATTTTCGATAACAATAATATAGTACACTAAACATTATTGTTAATAAATTTCGATAACTAATAAGCGTAGTAAACAGAAGAAAGCAGAATATATATGTTGCTAATGTATTTGATTACAGTCATGTGATTGTGGTTATAACGAATGCTATTAGATTCATTAATGAAACAACATGAGATAAAGCGTCTGAACTATTCGGAATAAAGGAAGACGTGATTCATTAATCAGATATCGTAATTATGAAAAATAGGAATGCACTTGTTTATACTCGAATTCTAAAAGCCAATTAAGTGCCTTTTATAAAACATTAAAAAATTATCTTTAGATGCACAACAGAGTATTATCAAGCGAGAATGGAATTTGGGATACGGAAATCAGTTTCCTAATAACCTAAACGAACTTAACCGAAGCAATGCATCTTTTACTAAAGCAAAAAAAGGTGGATTGCAGGGTTATGGAGGCATCTCAAACCCTTTGATGCAATTCACGATGCATCCATCCCATTCGAAACTATACATCGAAGCACTCCGAAGTTACATTAATGAAGTAATATCAGTAATATAGGTAACTCAATACATAATATCATATCTGAGGGCTATGCATATGCTAATGATATTTATAACTGAATTTTAAGGCATGGCAGAAAGAATAATATAGTTTTCAACTTATAAAAAAATCCTTACTACTTACAGAACCTATAACGCACCAGCATAAAGCAGTTTTTGCCTTAAAAAGTGCACTTAAAGCTAATGTACGTATATTATACACACTGTGGCTATGCAAAATGCTGACAATTATTTTACGTGATGCTATGGCAGTCCTGATATTATATGTTATTGATAATATAAAAATTAGTCTCTATTATAGAATTAAAAATATGATTCTATCTATAAAGTTTTTTGTGGATGGAGCCACGAAGCAGAAGGTTGTTATTTACTCACTTTTGAACAAAAAGGATAATAATTACTGGAATGGCTTTATAAAACATTATATTAAACAATAAGACAAATCAGACCTAATGCTTTAAAGGGACTATTACATATTTTCCAACTATTCATTGCATTCATGTTGTCTATTCATACACAGGCATCCTTATCTATATAATCTATCCAATAATAACTAAGCGAGATACTGAACTGAATTCAGCAGATAATAATAATAATAAGTATGAATATAAAAATATAGTGCGCTATATACTACGTTCACAAACATATGGCCATTAAAAGAATACATATAGCATTAGGCTTAAGTGCAATCTTTTTATACACTGTTCAGACATGGAATAACATTCGTAAATATTACGAACTAAAAATAGGTGATGAAATGTTTAAGTTTATAGAAGAAAAACGAAAAGATGAATATCTCACGATGCGGTGCTGTGCTGTACCACACTCCGGAGCGATCCGATGCACGTTCCGCATTGGCGGGCTGAACTGGCTGGACTGGCTTGCGGACTTGCGGTCCTGTCCCGCGGGTTGCGAGAAACGCTTTACGGCTACGTCGCGACGATATAGACATATGACGATTATTAACAAGACGATTTATCAAACAAAAATGTCGAAAACGCAACGAAAACAACACAACAGGTGGCTGCTTTAAAAAAAGCCCAGAAGAACCATAAACACACACTACATTAAACTATATAAACATAATTTAAATAACGTATCTGATCAATGAAAAAAAAAAAAAAGAGTGAGCTCCACCCTATTGGGGAATGCCCCCTGGTGTGAAATCCTACTCTACATTTAAAAAGTCAACCCCAGGAAAGACGTCGAGAATGCATCGGATATTGACAAAAATGATACGCGTAAAAAACACACCAGATGTACTACGTGAAGTTGAAACCAATCTATATGATCAGTTATATACTAAATGACGCTTGACAAACTATGAGGTACGAGGACTCGAAGAATCACCTATCGCAAAGCTGCGTAACTGGTGTAACCATATACTACTTTGTCATGTCTATAGCTTATTGTTGTGAACGATGTAATAAGAGCAGAATCATTGCATCGTTGCGTCAAGTCATATTGTGTGCACAATCTACACGCTTATAAATCTGAGTCTTCGCGAATTGTATAAGGAGTTTACAATTAAGCCATAAGAATTTTATTAACACATTGGTAATGGTTAGATAAGTCCGATTTATGTAGTCAAGAATAGCTTTTAAGGTAGATTTCCTGAAGCAGGTATAGATTGAAATTATGGTAAAGATGTTCTTTTTTTTTTAAAAAAAAAAAAACTTGTTTTTAAAGAAGGGGCTATTGTTAGGAATGCTTCCTTATTTCTCAGAGCACAAAGAATATGCTCTCCCTCTTTCCTATACACCAATCGAATTGATTACCTTGTCTCTCTATTGATTTAAACACAAAACTTTCACTACCCGACTCATTAATGCGAACGTGCACTAAACTAGAAATATAAAAACCTTCACTAACCAGACCTCATCTCACTCACACACCACTCTATAATAACTCTAATCCTTTATTTTACTCAACTCCTAACATATCCGACTTAAACAATTAAGAAACATCTTACCACATATTAATCTCATCTCTTCAGGTATAATCTACGCCCTCTCAAAGCTTATTCATTAGAACACTAACATAAAAAATCGCACGCACTACCTACTCACAAAGTGTTTATAAAAATTTCATTGCCCCTTCATTGCAATCCTAAAAACATATATATATACGATCGCGATAATCTAGTTTAAAGCTTAGATTTTAGTCCAACACAAATATGACCTTACCATATGACAATCAATAATACGGCCTATTAACTTACTTCTACATGATCTATCGACTTACACACTATAACCGACAGCTATAAGACCGATTAACCACTAATGACATATCAATACATCTCACACAAAAGATTCACCACAGATGAGAAGACTATTCAAATCCTATGCACGCTTACACACCATCATTATTCACATAGATCAATAAGTCTGAATTCAATCATTAATCCCATGCCTTATAACAACATTATAGTGGAACTACCATCTTCAAATTCTATAAATCTTTTTTCTAAAATATAACTACTTTTTAAATCTTTATTGCTAATACTTGGAAATTTAACTGTTAGTCTCTAACAAAAGAAACGTGCACCTGAGGTTTCCGAACAAGAAACCCAAAATTTGAGTCTTTCAATATAATTGAATAATACATAAACTCTTACATTTAGATTATAAAGTTACCAGATCTCCTTCTAAATGTATTAACAAGAGGTCTCCCTCTTAAAGGCTCTTTAATGTATAAATTCCTACAGATCCTATTAGTCCGATCCCCAATTCTGCTGAATACCTATTCACCTTGCACTATATTTTACAATATGAAATAATACATATATATATATTACTTAATCAATGAGATCAATATTATACTATAATTCTCTTATCAATTATATAGCTACATATAGTATTATAGATATATAAGAGCTGAAATCAGTTAAAGGTTGTAACTACTTAAAGTTACTTTAATTAGCATATATATATATATATCTATCATTTGTATATATATATAATATATCACCACACTATTAATATACAGTATATAGTATAAACCACATGACATTCTAATGTTAGTTAATTATATCTCTGCTCGCTACCGTTGCCCGTTTAGAAGATTTGTGTATGATGCCCGTGACTCAGATGCGTTTAGTTGCGCTGCCGGTAGATGTTGTTTTGACGAACACCCTGTTGCTCGGTGCCGGAAAGGCAATATCCATCGTTCAAAAATAAAAGCATGCATCAAACAAAAATTACTTGTTTAAAACAATACACAAGAAAGCAATATTATCTTGACAGAAACTTAATCTTTATTTTTCAAATTTTTTTTAGATTATTGATTTCGCTATTTATTTATTATTAATATTTATTTTATTTATCTTCCTATTTATTCCAATGTAATTAATATCTTATTAACATCCTGTACATCGTCTGAATTATATCTCAAGATCATGACCCCTACAAGAGTACTCTTCTTCTCCCCATGTTCGGCATCCGCCTCACTGCCATTTGCACCCCCAGCCCGTATACTCCGTTTTTTTTACACCTCTATCCTTTTATATACTATATATATACTATAAGTTTTGCTATGACTCCAGTATGCTACTATATATTTTACTTATCATGCGGTAGTATAATATTATATCCCCTACCCTGGTATACTCGTTAATACGTTAATATAAAAGTATAAAGACTATAGTATTATAGCCCTACTATTATACAGAAGTGAATAACTATACCCTTTGACGAACTTTATACCTATATCACTACTCATAGTATTAATTATAGAGTCATTTATATCTTCATACGACTTATATATATATATATAAACATATATTTTTAGATGTAACCAATATATATATTGAAATGAGTTATAATTAAGCGAAATACTATTAATATTTATTTAATATTAACTATCAATAGCATCCACACCGGCATCCATAGTACTAATAACCAGGTACCATATATATATAGCTACTTATATATATATAGATATAAATTAATATATATATATATAGATATATATATATAGTTATATATAATATATATATTATAGGTACTATTCTGACTCTAGACTACAATTATTATATCAGACTCAGATCACTCCTATCCTCTACGGTAACTATCCTATCATCATTCTTATACATGTAACATCCGTATACTCCTAGTATATAATATATATATACTAACTTATACTATATTATATTATCCAGTCGAATGGTGCTAATCAATTTTTAATTGCATGTTCAACACAGTGTTCGTACTAAGTCTGCGCTAGCATCTCGTCCCCAGAGTCGTCTGCCAACTGACTTCATCTCCGCTCCCGCTCGAATGCCCGGACATGGTCCTCCTTAGAAAACACTCTTATTCCTAGCGAGATCTGGCCTAGTAAACTCGCGACCATTACTCATTGATAAATGGCGAGGATCCTACTTAACGGGGTGCTCCAAACATGACCCGTGCAATAGATACTGATGGTTTTAAAAGAGACAATTAATTGAGAAATAATAGTCAAAATTGGATGACCCCAAACGGATCTTACCCCTAAATAGGCATACATTGATATTTAAATATTATACTTAATTAATACTATATAAAATAGTATTAATTTAACTCATAACACATATAGGCAACACTACTGCTAATATATATACCGCATATATATACCCCCATATATATATATATATGGCACTATATATACCTTACATCTCCTCCCAGCTGCGCGTGGCGCCTGTGCCGGCTAACTGGAACAAAGAATCCCGCCAGTAATTACCTATAATAGGTAATGTTCCTATATGATATAATCCTCAATTACATCTTTATTAAACTTCTACTTAAACCTTATCTTTTTAGTAAGTTACCATTCTTATTAACATTAATTAATTAAATTTATTTACAATCTTGATTAAAAAAATGACTCAATTTATTTACATTTTTTAAGAATTATACGTGCATAATACTATCATCTATCCTGTATATATATAAACTGCTTCGTAACAGTCTGTCACTTCCCGTCATAGATAGTTTCTAGTATGCAATTTTTTTTTTTCAAACTATTGTCACTTCATTATTTTTGATGCATTAATTATTACGATTAAATTTAAAAAATTCGTGAATGCCAGTTAAACGTTCTTAACTATATCATTATGATCGTAACTTAGTTCTATTAAAGTACGTGTTGGACCAAATAATTATTTCACAATTTTTTTATTTTTCTTTTTTCAAATGAACCTTTGAACTTTTGTAAATATAGCTAATAGTTTAAAAAAAAAATTTGTCATACCAAGGAAACTATCTTATGACCGTATAATTCTATAGATAATTCTCGAAGCTAAAATAATTAATTTTTAATTATAATTATATTAATATTATTAGTTGATGCATATAGTAATCATCCGAGCATCGAGCATTCGACGGTAGTAATCCGCATCAATTTTTAAAGATCCGTCATCCGCATGAGCTTATCCTCTAGCGTGAATGTTAGAGCGATGTATATTATTGTACGTAGATTTTATAAATAGAAATTTTATATATATTTCAAAAATACTTTAAGATGAATCTTGAAACGCAAACTTATATAATGAGTGACTATGGTAATCTAGACTCTACAATATGTTAATGTGACTTATATTGATACTCGTCAAGTCATGAATATAGATTTATAAATAATTTGATCATTTCAACAGAGTATACTCATATTGAGAGTATCAGTAATGACCAAAAATCATCTCAGAGCTCACACTCAGCTTCTGTCTCCCGAAATAAAGCTAAGATAAAGCATTTGAACTAATCTCAAATGAAAATGATGTACTGTATATATAAATAAAATGAAAGACATGTAATAAAAGCATAGAGCTCCTAAAAACAAGCTGTTGAGAGTTTTTTTGTTTGTCTCTGTGAGTAAATTTCAAAAGACCTCTACTGGTTTATTATTGCAGGACCTAATTTCTCACCGTCTATAAAAAGCGCTAAGTTTTTTATTATTTACAATAATTAGAGAGCTAAGTAATCGGCAACCTCTGTGAGCAGAAGATGATAACACTTCATTCCGAACAGCTTAATTATCACCGCACTAAAATCTACCAGTAACGAGGACAGAGAATCCTGAGAAAAGTCGAATAATAAAAAAAAACAGTATTCATGGATATAATTTCTGCATTGTTACAGTAGTCTTTATGAGAGAAACACGCTAATTATAGCACAAAAATAAAGATGATAATGTGCAAATTGATGAAAAATCTACACAAGAAAAAACGACTGATAGCAAATGAATATATCTAGTAATTAGATGTGTGAGGGATAAGTTAAGTCAAGAGCAGAGTTAGTAAAACGCCACCGCAAATTATGGAAGTAAACTTGGCGATGAGAATACTTGGGTTTCTATTCCAAAAACTAAGTGTCCAAGAGAGAGGAGATTTAAGCATTAGTCTGGGTACTAATATAAGTTAAAGAGAAACAGACTCTCAACAGAAAAGGCCAAAAAATTGATGTTTCTCAAGCACAACCTTTCCATATTTGGATCTCCTAATACCCTAGTGTGTCGCCCAAAAAAGTATATATTCCATGCATAACAATCCTCCTTTCATTGAAAGGCCCGGAGGTTGCCTAAGTAAACCATAGATAAAATTAAATTTAGATGTGTGTTTAACAAGAGCGCCATCGGATCCTTAGCTTATATTGCAAGCGTAATATGAACCTACTTAACTACGTTTAGTACTGATAAATGAAATAGTAATATTAACTACATATACTATTATTGATAAGAGTCTACGGTTCAGCTTATAAGTTATCCCTTGAATAAAACCCATAGTGATGGATTTATTCTTAGACTGACGACGTATATATAGTACTCATAATTGAGTATAAAAATTAGGGGACTATATATAATGATATAGATAATCATATATGATTTATTTATAAAGATATGGTGTAGTATAGAGGCCTTTATATTCTATTAATTATTCGCAACTCGTTCTAGACTGTTCTTCTTAACCTACTTTTATTCTTAGCTCTTTCTGTGTATCTACGGTTGTATTATGTCTTAGCGTACATCACCCACATTATAAATATCTGTATAAGTGGAAAAGGAATAAGCGTGAGTATTGATATGATATTAGATATACATGATGCTATATATTATTAATATTTAATGTTATAATATATATTATAATATATATTACTATATTATTACTAATATATATATATTAAATCAAATACGCATTCCCGATATGTTATAAATATCAAACATTCCGTGAC
>JABUQX010055004.1:0-12500 GCA_015478945.1 Trachelipus rathkii
TATATACAGGTATATATATATATATATATATATATATAGTATATATATATATATATATATAGTAATTATTGGGTCATGAGGTTACTAACTTTTTATGCGTTTTGGCTCTCAAATGTGATATCAGTAAAGGTTGGAGAAACCCCGTACTTGAGCATACTTGGTTTTGAAAAGTACTTTAAGTACTAATTTTAAGTACGAAAGGACTTAAGTACGTACTTAAGTACTGCAGTTATATATATATATATATATATATATATATATTATATATATATATATATATATATATATATATATATATATATATATATATATATATATATATATATATATTATGTTATATATATATAAATATATATATAAATATATATATATATATATATATATATATATATATATATATATATATATATATATATATGTTATATATTATATATATATATATATATATATATATTTATATATATATATATATATATATAATATATATATTTATATATATATATATATATATATATATATATATATATATATATATATAGTATATATATATATATATATATATATATATATATATATATATTATACATATATATATATATATATATAGTTAAAGAAAAGAATATATATATATTATTATTATATATATATATATATATATATATATATATATATATATATATATATTATTATATATATATACATATATATATATAAATAAAGGTCCTAAATTATAATTATTTGTAAAAAATTAGAAAATTGTATTTTTGTTGTTCGTACTTTATGTCAATATACTTACAGTTAAGTAAATTTTTTGACATAAGGACGAAGAAATTGCATATCAAGGCCTCCTTCTTGCCTGTTGAGATAATTCCATTCTCTTACTCTCAGACTAACTGCTCACTTGCTTGTTCACAAAAGATCAGAACTTCGAATTACATGAAAACTTAACTCCCAAGAAAGGGAGGTAAACCTAAGCTTAGGCAACAAGACCGTGAATCTCGATTGAGACGAAACTGCAAGAAGAAGTGAGCAAAGCTGGTAAACGTCAGAAAGCTCAAACCTGTTTCAAAAGTTTACGAAGGAGAATGCCTACATAAATTGGTACACCGGGAGCAGTGCAATACCCAGCGCCTTCTGTAAAACTTACCAGTGACTGCATATCACAATGTCGGACAACGAGGAATTGGACACTGTTGAATTAAAGTTCCTGTATTTTTAGAGGCTGCCATTTCTTTCTTTTTCTCTTGGTTTCACTTTTTAGGGGCCCAATTTTTCCTTGCTAGAATTACTTCTGAACAAACTCGTTTTTATCATACTCTTTCCAACCTTCCTGCGGAAGTTGTTTCTCGCATTTCTCCTTTGAGAGTAAAAATTACTCTTCCCTTAAGGAATCTATCGTTTCCCTATTCGAACAGAGCAAAACAGAAATGTTTAAGGAGCTACTGTCTAAACAACCTTTTACTGGTAGACCTTCTGCGTATCTTCGCAGCGACATTTTTTAAATTTATCTTTAAATTAAATGTCGGTGAGGATATCGTTCGCCTTTGTTTCCTTGACGCTCTTCCTAACTCCATTCGTCCTATTGTAGCCACACAAACTTCTCTCTCATTGGAACAATTAGGCGCATTAGCTAACGATCTTTTACCATTTGCCAATCCTTCGTCTCAATCTGCAGCGAGCTGCGCTCCTGTAGTTACAAATCCTGTTAACAATTTTCATAAAGCTACTACTTCGAAATCTTCTATTCCTTTTGGTCTTAAACCGTTTCATAGCAATCAGATACCTGAAATTTGTCGATCTCACTTATATTTTGCTTCACAGGTTTCCGGAGATGCAAGCTTTGGTGCAACATAACAAACAAGGCTAGTAATATTTCCCTTTCTTAACCTTCTTCACCTGTACCTTCAAAGCCTCATCATCTTTCTGCCTGTTTTGGTTTACAAAACGAATAGCGCGGAGATCCAATAAGCGCCATCTTGGGTTCATTTGGTGAATTAAAGCATTGGTTTTGAAAACCATAGACTTTTTTAGTTGATTACTGGCGCACGCTTAACAGCCTTCCTTATTTGTTGAATTAATTCTTTTTCTCTTCTTTCCCTACTGCAGTTTCATACTACAGCAATAATAATTTATTAAATGTCATGGTGATAACTACAGCATTTTTCGCGTCAACCTTCCTGGTTAATGAATGGCAATGGACCTTTTGCAGACATAGCAATCCCCTTATCGGCAAGTGATTTTTTCATCATTTTAATTTTAATCTTGAATTGTGTCAGAAACTCACTTTATTCCACTAAGAACCTCTCAGCCTAATAGATGCCCGAATTCTAAATGGTTCAGTGTCATCTCCCATTTTTGACGTAAGTTTCCTTTAACCCTATAGTACAACTTTTAAAATTTTCCATCTCTTGAGTCACCTGTCAACCCCATACAAAATTCTTGAAAGAAATCTCAAAATTTTCACTATAGAGACACAGTGACGCTCCCCTATTGCTAGCCCCTGCCGACTTATAGAGAATAAATTAGCATAAAAAGTCAAGCCACTCTTTTGAAAGTTTGTAACATAATCTTCAATCCCCTCATCGACAATTCCTTCAGCCTGTTCAAAAGTTCTGTAGAATGGCACTAATGTGGTGATTTTAGAACATTAAATTCTATAACAAACCAGATCGTTTTCCTCCTCATTTATATTAACAGTTTATATCATAAACTTCATGGTACTCAAGTATACAGTAAAATAGATCTTCTCCGAGCATATCATCAGATCCCAATTCATCCGGAAGACATAGAACAAATCCACATGACCCACATTTTTGTTTTTTTTTTTGAGCTTGTTTCATGCCTTTGGTCTTTGTAATGTTGAAGCTACTTTTCCAATGCTTTATGGATTCAAAACTTGATATTCCTTTATTTTTTAGTATCTGATGACTTGGCTAGTTTTTCTCAGAATGACTTATTTATTTTGTCAGAGAATTAAGAACATGTGCAAAATTATGTTTGTATTAGATATTTCAACTGTCATATGATAATCAACTTCAGTTTACCCAAAATGTTTATTTATGCAACTTGTCTCTAGCACCTTTTTTAGGTTCATCGAAGGCTTTGTTAATGGTCTTAGTACACCTAATTCTAAGAAGTCTGAAATTTCCGCCTAACCTCTGCCAACTGACTATTCTAGTCTTCTTCCATTTCTTGGATGGTAGGATATTATCGTCGTTTGATTCCTAATTTTGCTCACTTAGTTTATCCTTCTCGGAATTGGTCAAGCTCTGTCCCAACAAAGCTCAGTTCTCTTTGGTCTCCGGAAGCCTCGAAAGCACCAGAAATTAAAATTGCCATAGCAGAGAAGCAAATTTCACCTTCATCCATGCCTGATCTCCAGTTGACTGGTTTGAGCTTCAAGTCTATCAGCTGCACTACATCAGATGATTAATTGTCAACCAATACCTATCTATTTTTACAGTAAGAAATTAACTATAGAACAAAGAAGATTATTCCGCCTTCGACAGAGAATTCTTAGCAGCATATTTTGCTGTACTTCATTTTAAACACTTTTTAAGAAATGTCCTGTGTATGAATCATAAACCCCTTGTCTCCGCTTTTTATAGCAGAAACCCAGCAAAGAGCGATCGCCAGCAAAGATATCTTTCTATAATCTAGGGAGTATCTCTTTCAGCTTTGCATATAGCGTTCTCAGATAATTTAGTAGCTGATGCTTTACTCATGTTCAAAATCATTCTGTCTCTCCATCGACCCAGTTAGTCTTCTTGCTGCTAGAGTTGATTCATAAGCTGCCAATAAAATTACAAACTCACAAGTCAAAACTTCATGTTCACCACACAACCTCAAATTTGTGAAACAACTACTCTCATCCTCGCCCGTTTCTTGATTTCTTACAATGAATCTCCTGATAGGTGTATTATTATATGTCAGCCATTGATCAGAACTTAGCTGAAAGTAATTTTTACAGAACTATCTTCCTTGATTGGTTTTCATCGTCTTAGAACGTCATCTTACCACGCCCAAGCAAATGGAAAAATCGAAAGATTTCACCGATCTTTGAAAACGGCAATCATGGCTAGAAAGACTGATTGGTTACTTTGCCTATCATCCTTTTTAGCATTCGATGTATACCAAATGATTCAGGATACTCCCCTTTTCAAGCTGTCACAGGAAAAACACTATTACCCGCAGATCTCTTTCCTTACAACCCTTCTTCAAGACAAAATTTTGAAGTATTTATGAAGAAACTTTATCGCTAGAATGAAAGAACTTGATTTCAGACAATCTCCATCCTTTACATATGTCACGCGATGTTTCTTTCATACCCGGGAAGCGTAAAATATAATAATTTGTTTACGTACGCGTCAGACTGAATCAAGAGCCATTAAAGCCCTAAGTACCGGACCCATCCTTGTGATTAAACGACTAATTGATATCGTTACAGTACTCCAACGGAAACTGATATGGTTCCAGAGGCCTCTTAAAAACCTGCATATATGCCTCCTGTGAGAAACTCAGATGTTTCACAACAAGATGCCCCTTCGTCATCTTCCGATATTTTGCCGCAATTCTTCTTCAACATCATTTGCAGTTTCAGCACAATCAGTGCCAACAGAAGAAGAATTTCTACGTAGAAATCCAAGGCATCAAGTGACATTCTCCAAGCAAAACCTATGTGCGATAGTATTTAAATAATTGTTACGTATATATTTGATTTCATGCATTCAAATATTTGTATGCATGCTATATCTACGGATATATTAAGATATTTGCATATTTGAATGCCTTAAGGCATTATTTTCCTTTTTTATTATTATTTTTACTCATTGAAATGTTTTATGTTTGCGCGCATTTTAATGAACCAAAATATGCATACATTTAAATGATTATTACTTTTATTTTATATTTATTATAGTATACTTTCCAACTCCGTTCTTGGCATGGAAAGTAATGTAGCATCTTAAATTATAACTATATGTAAAAATTAAAAAGTTGTATTTACGTTCCTACTTATGTCAATATTTATGTAAGCAAAATTTTGCAATAAGAACGAAGAAAATTTTATATAAAGATTTCCCTGCCTTGTTGAGATAACTCATTCTCTTACTTCCTCATGCTCATCTCACTTTGTTTGTCGCCAAAAAGATCAGAACTGAATTACAAGAAACTCAACTTCAAGAAAGGGAGGCAACCAGGGCAATAAGACTGTATAATCTTCGATTGATTAGCACCAAGAAGGAAGATTTGAGAAGTGAGGCAAACCCAGACAAACCAAAGACTGTCCCAAAGTCATGAAGGAAGAGTCTCTGAACGAAAGTGGTAACTTTGTTACTTGCTTTTGTTGAATTAAATAATAAAATTTATTTTGATTTCTTTTAAATCCTTATAGCAATACGTGTTCCCCATTATTAAAGAATAATAATCAAGTTGTGTTTCCTACTAAAATAAACAATTCAAAACTGTTTCTCTATTAAAAGATAATTCATCTGAGTTCCTAGTGTTTATTAAAGAAATAATTTTTACCGCAGAACTTTGTAGTCTTGTCCCCTACTAAAAGATACCACGAAACTAAACGTTTCGTGTTCATAAAGAAATAATTTCAAGTTTCAGTGGCCTATCTCGTTGCTGCGCAGTTGGTGAACTACAAATTTAAATTTTCATCTTGAACTTGTGTAGGCCTTCAGAAGAGACCACCTCGTATATATCTATACAAATGTAGTATATATATATATATATAGCATATATATATATATATATATATATATATATGTTATATATATATATATATATATATATGTATATATATATATTATATATATATATATATATATATATATATATATATATATATATATATATATATATATATATATATTATATATATATATATATATATATATATATATATATATATATATATATATATATATATATATATATATATGTAGAATAACTAGTTAATAAATGAGATCCGTATGAGTGTTGAACCGTCGATTCCTCAGCGCGAGAGGACGCTGGGTCAATCCTCCGTTAAGAGTCTGAGTTTTATGTTCTTGGGGCAAGAAATAAAACTCGGCTTTCATGTTCACGAAGTTGCGACAGGTTTGAGAGAGCCTATTCCAAGTTCGATTTCCTGAAGAACCCCCCGTGTTACCCTTTTGAGAAGGATAAAGAATGTTAAAAAGAAAGAAAGTTTAGTTAATAAATTAATCTTAATTTTATATACGATACTACCTTCATTTTTATTTATTGTATATCTTTTTTTTTTTTATATATATATATATATAAATATATATATATATATATATATATATATATATATATATATATATATATATATATATATATATATATATATATATATATATATATATATATATATATATATATATATATATATAGCTATCTTCTTCATTAAGCTTCTCGTTAAGAATTGTTTCGAAAGTTTATGAATAGAGAAAAGATTTCCTTTTTTTATCAAAATTTAAATTAGTTGAATCAAAATAACTAAAAAATAAGATGAAAAATAAAAATTAGAAAATAAAAGTTAAGGAAAACAAAACCCCGTAGTAAAAGTTCTCAAAAATAAATTATTGATTGCATTATACTAAAAAATTTATTAAAATTATTAAATAAGAAAAGTCTTTCTGATTAAAACTTATAAAATGAAAAAGAAAATAATAGATAAATACCAAGACACATTAATAATCCCTTACTTCGGGTAAGCGCACACAAACACACTTACCTAAAAAGTATTTATACTTCCATCGTACATCACATACACACACACACCTACACACACACACACACACACACACACACATATATATATATATATATATATATATATATATATATATATATATATATATATATATATATATATATATATATATATATATATATATATATATATGTCACCTCTATGAGGACCCTGACCACAATCATCAGAGTGGCCACACCTCAATATATCTCCACCAATTACCTTGGGCCTCCACAGATCGTTTAAGGCTGAGATTTCCAAGGTTGTTCTGGAATGATGGCTAGAGGGACAGAGACTAGGAGTGAAGCATACAGCTTCCAGTCCTGGCTGTAATCTTTGCAGATATTTGAGGGAGTTTAAGTTAATATTGAATCTATTTTTATAGGTATTGCAAGTTTATTGGTAATCTGCATCTTAATTTAAGGCATTAATTGCGTTGTATATTGAGTGCCACTTGGTAGTAATGGTTTGTATGTTGTTTTGCTGTTTGATTTCTTAAATATTGTGTTCTAAAGCTAGGTGAGTGTGTGTATTTGTTTATGTATGAGGTGTTGTTTGTGGTGGTTAGATGTTACTTTAGGAATTTTTTTTGTATAATAGGCTGGGTGAAGATGAAGGTTGTTTTATTTTTGCCAGAGGGCCAGAGAGTGCAGTGTGACAGGGGTGTTGCACTTCTGTGTTTAAGGTAAATTAGGTGTCTACTGCTTCTTAGCTGTTTTGGTCTGCAGGTAGACTGTTTGTCGAGTGTTATTAGAAAGGATGTAAGTGTGTTATCTGTTATAATTTGATGCTTTGTTTTAAAGTCAGTTTGGTGTTTCTATGTTTTCCTCGTTTAATAATGATGCCATAGTGATGGACCTGCAGTTCAGTGATGGGTGACAAATGTTTATATATGTGATGGATATCAGCTTGTTATTTTTGCTGTCAGTGCCTGCTATGGTTCTTAGAATGTTGCCCTGTTTGCTGATGTGTAACGTTTTCTGCTTTATATATTTGTGTCCGGTACATTTCAACATTTTGAGTGTTGGTGTTTAGTGGATATGATGTGCTATTAAAGATCTGGGGATTGGTGGTTCCGAGTTGGAGATCTGTTGTGATTAGTGATTGAGGGTTTTTGGGGAAGCAGACATTCTTATTGCCTGTTAACCACTCTTATTTGGTTGATATATTGCTAGTTAGACACTGCTGCTTAGATTCTTGTGTGTAGGTAGTTATGGTTGCGTTAATGGCTTAAAACTGTTATGTTTGCATATTCTGTTGTATTTGTCGGAAGATCTGCTGTGAATAGGTCGAAAAGTGTAGGGGAAAATAACATTTTCACCTTTCACCATCCATCCTGTTAGGTAGAACCTGTCAAGTGCTGCTCCCTCCAGAAATCCCTCCAGGCAAAACGGTATTTCGAATAGTGCTGACCTTTCCACATTCTCCATCGTTTCTCCCCTCAACACAATCGCCTCTCTTCCACAGCATCCTTCCATCTTTTTTATAGATCTTCCACTGGTCTCGCCTCATAGGTCTCAGTTAAGTAATTGGGGTACTCCCTGTTCTCATTCTCCGGACATGTCCAAACCATCTAAATTGGCTTCTTTCTCAATATTCAATATTGAGCACTCCTAGCTCTTCTTTATTGCTTCACTTCTAGCTTCTATCCCCCCAACTGTACTTTTATTAATCTCAATACTCGCATTTCCGGCATCTTCTATCAGACTCTACTGCATCTTCCACAGTTCTATAACATTCCGACCAGTATATAATGTTGGTAGTAGGATGGTTGTATATATTGTCACCCTTACCTCTACTGGCATTCCTTTCTGCCTCATCAATGGGTACAACATCTCCATTCAGAGTACTTCTAAGTTATTCTTCCTCTGTTCTGCATATATCCAACCTTTCTCGTCAAATATCACCCTATATGAGTATTTGAATTTACTTGTCTTCCTTTTATTTATTTTCACCACCTCATCATAACTTCATTCCAAGAATTCACAGAATTGTTTCTTGCTACCACATTGTCATCCGGCGTAGACAAAGGTGTAAGCTCCCTATCCTCTACAACATCCCTCTTCAAGCAGTTGTTTTGGATATAAAGCAAAGTAAAGAGGACAGTGATACTGTCTCTATCTTACTCAAAGTCTTCGTTTCAAACCATTCCTTCCCATTTCCGCAGTTCTAACCAGGTTATGGGATTTTGCCATATCTTTTTATAACCTTATCAGCTTCTACTATCCCATACGCAGGATCTTCCATCACTATCCACAATCTCTTTTTGCATTCTATCAAAAGCTTTCTCGAAATCTATAAATGCGATATATGCTATCTTATTCCATTCTATGCTCTTTTCCACTATTATTATTATTAAAGAGAATATATATATATATATATATATATATATATATATATATATATATATATATATATATATATATATATATATATATATATATATATATATATATATATATATATATATATATATATATATATATATAGGTGTGTGTGTGCAGGGTGGGTGGATGTATGTGCATGTATGTATGTAACTGGTGAGCTGTGAGGATTCATCCGACTTGGTATATTTGTGTACCGTGTTCAAGATCGGATGATTCCTCAGTGCCACCAGAGAAGGCACTTTTGTTGAGCAACAGATTAGTTAACAATTATTTACTCTCTAGAAAAGGGGAAGTTTTTTTAAGAGTGGGAATTTTTATTTCTTTTATTTTACAACAGCAAAGAAATTTATTTTGAAACTTTTTGCAGTATATGATTCAACAGATTCTTTTAACAGTAACAGATAGTTAATATAATTTTATTGTATGAAAGTTAATATTAAATAGATTAGAACCGGCTTTAGCTAGAGACAGAAATTAACACTTGTGCTACTTCTCTTGTAACAATTTGCACTTCAAACCAGCTTTTCAGCCTCTAGGGCCCAGTTTTCTAGCAATAGCAAACAGCCTTGTTTGACTTTTATTGGTCTTTCATATTCAAATCAAGTGAATGGATGCTTGTTTTACTTGCAGAGCTTAAAAGCTACATTACAATGGAAAATTCCTTTTGAGTTTTATCAAGAGAACGCCAATAGTTGGTGTTCATGCCATATATAATTTTGACTTATTTTAAACAATCAGTATTCATCCTTGGTCTTATTCATAATTACAATCATTATAGGATAGTAAAAATTTTAAGAAAGAATTTGACTTTGAGGGACTGGGTAATAATTGCAACATTTATCAACGTTCTTAAAAACTATCAAATATGTTTCTTTTTTATTCAAATGTGATTTTTAGAACAACCAGTTTTACTCTTAATACCTCTAAAAAAGGAAATCATTAGTTATTATTTTACGTTTCTTTGTTATTTTCATCTATTTGATTCACAAAGTTGTAGAAGATTTTTATGTAGTTTAAATAATTATACGCAACCTTCTTAGTGGCTATTGGGTACAAACTATTATTTTGAGTATATCATTTGGTACACGCACTCTGTTTTGGTTATACTTTACAATTACCAATATTCATTTTAAATACTTAATTATTATAAAGGCTGAGAGTCTACATGGACTTCAGTACACAAATACAGACACACACACACATACACACACATATATATATATATATATATATATATATATATATAGAGCATATATAGTATATATATATATATATATATATATATGTATAGTTATATATTATATACATATATATTATATATATTATTATTATATATATTATTATTATTATATTATACATATATATATATATAAAGATATATATATATATATATATTATATAGCATATATTATTATAGTTATATATATATATATATATATATATATATATATATATATATATATATATATATATATATGTTTATTTATGTATTTACATAAAGTATTATATTTATATATATATATAAATATATATATATATATCTATATATATATATATATATATATATATATATATTTATATATATATATATATATATATATATATATATATATATATATATATATATATATATATATATATATATATATATATATATATATATATATAATTATTATTAAGATTTAATAAATTGCATTAAAATAAATATTTCTCTTATTCTTTAAAATATTATTAGTAAGAAGGAAAAAATTATTGGAACAATCAAAAGCTGCCGGATGGTGCAGAAGAGTACAATATTTTGTCACTTAGCAGATGGTTCCGTAAAAGAAAATAGCGTTTTGCGTAATGCAATTGAAAATTAAAACAAAAGGTTTCTTTGTAAAGAAAGTAATATAATTAAAAGTTAAAAAAACGAAAATTCAAACTAAAAAGGCAATAAATCAAGTACCATAGTAATTAATCTTTATTTATAATTATTAAATAAGCAATAAATGAAAGCAAGCAAAAGTAGAATACCAAAGCAAATAAAAAAAATAAAATCTTAGACGAAAAAAATAAAATAAAAGTTGAAAATGAATTTTAAAACTAAATATTTATGTACATTTATGTATATTGCTTTATATCATGTATTTTACTGTATATTTGCCAAATTACATTATTTTTTCGTCATGTTTCCAGAGTAAAATAATTAAATGGTGATGTATTCAACAATCAAAGTATTTAAAATATGAATATTGTTATCGAATTTTATGATCTTTTCGACAGGCTTAATTCCTTCTAACCACATAAAGAAGAAAGAAATACGTAAGTTCCAATTTTGGAATTTACACATATACACACAAACACACCTACACACACACCTACACTCACCCACACACACACACACACACACACACACACACACACACACACACACACACACACACACACACACACACACACATAGGAATATATGCTAACGTAACAAAGTTTTCACATTAATAAAGCTAACATAGCATCACCTGAACTAAAAATATATTATACATATATCCATTTATTATTTATATATTTTTATCTATTATTATTTTATCCATATTTTATTATATTATTATCCATTTATATATTTTATATATATATATATATATATATTATATATATATATATATATATATATTATCTTTATATATATATTATATATATATATATATATATTTATATATATATATATGAAATATGAAATATATATTTAGTATATAAATATATATATAGTATATATATATATATATATGAGTATATATATATATAAAGAATATAGTATATTTATATATATATATATATATATATATATATATATATATATATATATATATATATATATATATAAAAATATATATTTAAATATATATACAAATCAGTTTACTGAGTGTGACAGTTCCGAGTTGTTAAAGTTGGTGAATATCATTGACCATCTCTAATTTAGAAAGACGACATTAATTGGCTATCTTAGAAGCTACAGAATTTGCAGAAGTTTTTGAAAATAACAAGGGGTGAAAGGAACCCTTACTTGACACCTCTTTCATCACTTCTAGTAAAATGTTGAAGCAGGATATGTATAAACTTAAACTGTGGGGCGCAAAAAGCTCGAACTTTGGGCTCCAACCCAACCTAACACTTCCAAAAGTTTAGTTCTGGTCTTTCAAAGCTTGTTAGCTGCCTTCAAGTTAGAGTTTTATCCTTTAACTCGTAATACTTGTAGTTATTTTATTAATTATTATTATTTTTGTTATTGTTCTTGTCATTCCCTTGTTTGTTTGCATTTTTTTTTGTAGTTATTTTGTTATTGCTATTTGTTTATTTTAGTGTTGTGT